>VOMN01015080.1:0-10057 GCA_014899125.1 Orchestia grillus | reverse complement strand
GTTTTTGACACTTCTTACTTCCTTGAACAGTCTCGTGTCGTCAGTGCTTACAAAATTACTGTAAATATTAGACAAAATCGTTTAAAGTACAAGGTTATCAGCAAAAACTGCGAAAATCGTCCCTAGTGGCCCCAGATAACTATACATTTTCAGATAGTTTGGAAAAGAGTGAAGATTATGTGGTTTTCAAATCAGCTGTGTCAGTAACAAGGATATAGTTTACAAGCTGGTATTTTCAACGTGTGGAAGCGCTTTCATTCATTCAGCTTCATTTTAAAATATTCTAATTTTTTCATCTGTTGAAATGCTTACCCTTATATTGCCAGCGTACAGAGCCGTGGAAGATGCGACTACTCCTCATTCTATGTCCATTTTTTGCCAGCGATTTTGATTTATTAGAGAACACGCAATTCTGTATAGTTTGATTATTTTTATGTTTGATGTCACATTCAATCATTTAATTCGTTTCAGAAATCGGGAGAACCAATCAAGGAACGTCGTCGTGAGCGCCTTGAGCTGCCGAAGGCGTTCGAGTCCCTTATGTCAGCCATTCAGCTGGCAAGCAAAGTGTGCGGTCAGTTTAGGGCTGGCGATGAGAAGTACGAACACTTGGACAGCGCTGAGGTGGAGAAGATGGAGAAAGCAACTAATGAAAGGCTAACGTGGGCTGAACAACAGATGGGGGCGGTGAAGGCTTCCTCCAAATACGAGGCAGTGCCAGTGACTTGCTCCCAAGTACGCTCCGAGCTTGCTTCATTTGAAAGTTTGGTCAGGCCTGTCATCAACAAGCCTAAACCGAAACCCAAGGTAAGTGAACGGCTTTAATAATATAACTCCTTAATTAATAGCTTTTATTTCGGGAAGGTGTTCTAGTGAAATTAATAGGTTTTTTAAATCTAGTTCAGTTTATAGAAATTTTTGAAAACTTTTCTTGAAATTTTTAAATAATAGACCAAGTTTGAGCTGAATTTTTTTTTTGATGTTGGCTTAAGCTCTCAGGCTCAAAAAGACTTCCATCAAGAAATTTGCTTTTTCTGGGAAGTGTGATGTTGAGCATAACTCGTCAGCATACCTAGAGGAAACTCTATTTTGTACTCGTAATTTCTCCAAGGAATATGAACTACCATCCTATATGAAACCACAAGAAATATTCATTAACCACCTACTGTGTACAGCACCGCTAGTTGCGAGAAGATTGTATTATAGTGCATAAAACTGTACGAACATTTCTCTCTGTAAGCTAGCAGATGGTATAACGTTATTTCGTATCCTAAGAAAATGCCGAGTGTAAGCGTCATGTATTGACTCTCTTCATAACCATGTATCTAGTGCACTGCTGAAACAATTGTATGAAAAGTAAGCTTAAGTTCATTGAAAAGGGAACATATGCTCTTTGAGATTTAAAAAAGCTTAATCGATGTATCCTCCTGTAGCAAAAATCATTCGTTGTAATCTCGATAACTGTGGCACATGCTACACGCGAAGTTTCGGGACATGCTTTATTTGGGATATTATTCAATGTATGGTTTAGAGCATCAAAATTCTTGTGAGAAGTTACATAGGCCCGCTGCTCTATCATAGACTGCGCTCACAAGTCCGTCAGGTTCAGATCTAATGAGGAAGTGGGTAACGTTTCGCTAGATAAAAAGTTCGAGAAATGTTCTTTTACCATTTCTAAATCTTTTTGGCAGTATGAGATGTCGCTCAATTTTGCTGGAATGTCACTCATCTATTTCCCTTACCTTTAAAATCGAAGAATCATTTCGTCTTGGATCTTGCCAAATTAACGTGCTGGCGAGTTTTTGCATCTCCATGAAAGTGTGGGAGGGTGCTTTTTGGCAACATGTTAAACAAGTCCTCCCAAAACATCAGCAGGTTTTTACTAACTGGATGATATCCGAAGATTATTAACCCAAATTAGAACCTTCTGTGAAATGTGGATTTTCTCAGTCGTGAAGAATTTTCTAGTAGTTCACAAAACTATGGGTGCTTACGGTCTTTCATCGCTCGTTTAGGGCCCGATAACACTTGTCGTTCCACCTTTTCTACGGGGATCCAACTTAAGATCATTCTTCAACTCATTGTGGATGATCATGTGGCTCACATTCGCCTTCTTTTGCCATTCGTTTTTTGTTTCCTTTCGGATGTTTTTCTGACATTGTTTCTTATGGCTTTGGGGTCTTTACTGGTAGTCGTGGTGTGTTTTTCGCCATTAGAAGGTAGCGTCCAGGGTCTCTGAAGAGCTTAATTACCTCAGCTTAAATCACTTCATACCTAGTTACGAATAACTTCCACATTTTGAGGGCTAGGCAACTGTCATCTTTCTCATAAAAACTTGATTTCACTTTCGTTGTTCATGCGACTGACATTTTTATCCATTCATTTTTCAAATTATGCACCGCTGCTCTGTTCAGAATATGAAAAGCAAATAAATTTGACAAGATTTTAGAGTAGGAGTGCTATACGGAGTCACGAGGTTTTGGTGGAATGGTTGTGGGAGCCCAGAGAATGCGAGGAATTGAAACTTTTTTGACGACTCTTGAAATTTAATTCGGTACTAATCGTATTTCATTGATAAGTGGTCTGTGTAGCAGCACTCTACAGCAGAAGTGAGCGATCGATGAACGTATATTTTCAGCATGAAGGCTCGTCAGGACAGCCAAGTGCTGCTATGCTTGAGAAACTCGCTAAAGATATCCAATTTTTTTGTGAGTGAACTATACAATTTTAATTAAATTTATAATCTGCATCTTTGTTTAGTTCATGGTTTCTCAATGTTTATTATGGAAACACTTATTATAGACAATAGCAGACACGGGTCACTAAAAGTGGCTAAACCTATGTTAATTTGTTAAGATACCTTCTTAAATTGAATTTGCAATAAAATGTTATTCTCGGTATCACTGGTGCGGGTTGCCTTTTCTGATAGTCTCGTAGATTAGGAATACAAACCCCGGAATTTTCTCCTATCTCAAATTAATTGCGTGTCAGAGAGACGGACCAAGCAACACTGTACAGTGATTATATAGTGAGATAAATTCTAACCTGTTGATCAGCTTTAAATTGTTGTCATATAAAGTCTCTTATTTCGTGTACTTTAATTTCAGATACATTTGCTTTAGTCAGTGATGTAATACAAGTACCAACTGGTTGGTCTTATCAACGAGTTGAGAAGTTAGTATGAAGTTTCAATTCTTTTCCTTTTATATTCAGAAAAAATAAAACTATTAGGTACTGAACACATAATGGCTAGGTGGAGCTGTGCAACGTTTATAGAGATTTCTAGGAGGTACAAGCAATTTTTGGTTTCTGAAAACAAATGTTAAAAATTGAACCTTCATACTTAATTTCCAACTCTTTTTTTGGGACCTGCCGGTTGGTACTGGTATATCACTGATCACAGCTAGACTCGAAAAATGTCGAGTTTTGTTCCTATTGTATGGAGTAATTAGTGTTATTGGTTAAAGTATGTCAAAAATTTGATTACAGGAAATAAGAGACTTTATTTCCTGTCAATCAAATTTCAAGTTGACAATTTCAAGTTGATCGTCAGGTTGAACTTTATCCCACTGTAAAATAATAGCCCAATGTTGTTTGGTTGGTCGATCCATCCGTCTCTCTGGCACGCTGTTGATTTAAGATATTAAAAAATTCCCGGTTTGTATTCCTAGTCAGCGGGAATATCAGAAAAAGCAGCCTGCACCAGTGATACAGAAAAGAACATTTCATGTCAGATTTACCATAAGTAAGAGGGCATCGTAAGATATCAACAGTTTCGCCATTTTTGACGAGGCACGTGTACTAGTATCTATAATAAGTGTTCCCATTATAAACATCTAAGAAACCATGAATTGAACTAAGATGCAGCCTGTAAATGTGCAATTGTATAGTTCGCTCGCAAAAAAATAAGATATCTTAAGCGGGTTTCTCAAGCACTGCAGCACTTGGGTCTGTCCTGACGAGCCTTCGTGCTGAAACTACCCGGCACAATAAGACACGATAAAATCTTTTCGATATTTCACAGTCTAATGTTAGTTTCTTAGCATTAATGGATGTATCATACCCATCTGAAACTCAGCATGAAGCTACAAGGCGAGACTCGTTGCGAATGCCATGCATCATTGACCGTGCAGCAGCGGAAGTCCGACGCGGCGCTAGTTCTTAGGGGATATTGAATAAAGAGTACGTACACATAGAAATGAACGTTTGAGCCCCACCGAATTTGGTTTAAACAAAAGTTCTCATTCAACCGATGTATAATTTTCATCCAACTTCAGCTTTATGCTCCGCGCTAGCTAATGTAGATATTTTGAGCCAAAAATATATGCGAGGAAATAAGTATAAATTTGTCAAAGTACTAAGTACTCTCAGCAAAATCGTAGAAAGAAAAGTTAGAAAGTTCTAAGGCGTTAAAAAAGTAGTTTATTGTAAAAGTTTTGATCATTACTAAAAGTTGAACCCATTAAGCATGTGAACATTTTTTTTTTTGGTCTCCGCCTGCTAATTGAATTTTTTGGTCAATTATCGATTGTTTAAATTAATGGCGTTAAGGATCGGGATTAGGAACCAATTTCGACAGGTAGGAAATGGAATGGAGTGATTAATAATATAACGGCTACATTCATTCACACAATTAACACGTTGGCTGCGATGATATTATTTTCCCAGGGGCAAAACGACCCACCGGTAGCTCGTGTCGCGGTCAATGTATTGACAGTGAAGGAATAACCAAAAAGATTAGGGCAAACTTAGCTCGAGCATCAACATGAATCAATGCTGATTCAGTAAATCATGCTAGCTACCACTACACAGACGCCGCTCGAGCTTCCCTCGCAAAAAGCTGACTTTATCTTCATTCATCTATTAGCATCATTTTAAAAGTTATGACAGGATGGAACGAAACAGATGCGTAACAGTGCTTAAAGCCTCTGTTTTCAGTCCAGCCTCCGTTAAAGTTGAATCCCCTGAAGCTAGATGTTACCTAATTATTCCCAACAACCTCACTCTGCTTCCCAATAAAGAAATGGTCAGCAACCAGGCAACCAGAAACACTTGGAAGAGTCGCACAGGAAACATCACAAGAACATCCCTGATACAACCGGTGGGGAAATTCGTCTCGCGTTAATTTTCGGTGCCCATTAAGGCCAAGTTGGGATCCCCTATGAAGGAGCATGGTACTCAAGGAGAAAAATAGATTAGCGATGATAATTGGGCTTAGTGTTAACTTTACGAGGATAGTTGCTACCTCGGAGANTTATCGAAAGTTAAACGTTTCACTTCATGAGATATTCCTTCAATCATTTATTTATCATCCGATTCAGAGAGTTACTGTTTAATTAATTCTGACAGTCATTTATCTAATCATCGATCAATTTATGATTTATTTCATTTTTCTTTGATTCATTGTGTGTTATTAATTCGATTATTTATTAATTTCCTTTGCCTTTGAATGGAAAAAGTCAAATTGGTGTCATCAAGTGCCTCTGTAATCAAATTTTAGAATTCGCTTCATGAACCCCTTATAATCTTGTAACCGCGTTGGAAGCCAGGCTCTAGGTTATTCTTATATCTCGGTTATGGATTCTTTTGGCGGGTCCCTAATTAGTGATTTGCAAAATTCATGGGTAAACGCCTAAACTCGCATATTTATTACAGGCGTCAACTCCTCCTCCTGCTGAGAAGACAGAGGGCGATGCTACAGCAGAGCAAGAGCAGGAAGAAGACCAGAAGACTAATGGTCCCAGCGAAGACTTGAGGAAAGGCACTAATGAACAACCGATGGATGTGGACTAAATTCGACTCAGTTTTAGCTTGTGTACTAGCTCTAAGCTTTACGATGATTGCACCTAGGATAAGTGTACCCAAGGCTTCTTCGTTGTATAAGCCTTGTGATGCACAGCCATTTCTGCTACTGTTCGGCGTGTACCTCCAGCTTCCCTGGATCGAGAACACCTGCGGTATGCGCGTCGTTTTCTTTAGCGATCATTTTGTATATGTCATAGCAATACAATGAACTCCGTTCAGTGTTGTAATTGGCCGAGTTTAGCTATGAGTTATATGTTAATCGAGTATAGATTCGCTATAGACTAGTTGCTCCTCAACGATCTTGATTTGCTTCTTTCATTATTCATTGGCCACCAAGGCTGAAGCGACCAAAGCCTGTTTGATCACCTGCCTCAAGTTGACTTATTATATTTATTGTTACTGGGTAGGCCTCTTCATGAATGTGCTCATTGTCATTTCATGTCTCTCTGGTGTCACGAATGTTAGTAACTAATAACGAGTTAATCACTTTCAGTTGGTTTGCAGATAATAGACAACTGATTATAATCGACCCTGCTGAATGTTCTTGCAGCTGATAATTCTTCGTGCTTCCGAATTTACCCCATCTTTGTGTTTCTGATCGTTATGAAAGTGCGCTCTGTTTACATGTGCTGCACCTTGCATTTAGTGTTGGCGAAGTCACGGCTGTCAAATTTCTCACGTAATGGTTAGCATTGAAGTTTCATTTCGTTAAACGTTGTTAAGTTCGCTGAGTTTATTTGAAGAAAATTAACATAAATTCAGTCTTTGACTTGCGTCCTTTCTTTATCACATTTTATGATAGCTTCTATGATGAACTTAAAAGTGTTTCATGACTAACAAACCAGTCGTTCTAGCCAGGCGAAACACGTGTCACTCTCACCTGATGAGTGGTATGTTATGTTTCGTTTGCATATATTTTTGTGTTTTGTTAAAGTTTGATTTCGGAAAGTAAACGTTGAAATGTATCATAGTTAGTAGTTAGGCTCTTTCCTTGGAAAAGAAAAGGAAATTCGGACCTTGAACCATTTGTGTAAGAACGGAGTCTCGAATATGGAAATTGATTGCGCTGCTGCAGGTTGCGATTATAGTTCCAGCCTCAGCTCAGCTTTGCCCAATGTTCTGCTCTTAGTTCTAATTACCTTCATTCAAATAACATCTGCTGAATACCTTCCAAGCAACTCGCGGGCGTTTTGGCAGTGTAGGAGACACACACTAAGGCTTGAAGTTTTTCTTGTCGCTTCGTCCTACTAAGGTAACTCTTGTATTGCGTTGTTAAAACTGTCAAGTCTGAACTAGCGGAGATGTTCACCACAGAGCTGACTGACATTTGTGTAATGTTTTATTTTCTTTCACCATCCAAGTTTTCGATCTCTCAATCCTATTCCTTACCTGTATTCACTCTCAGTAGCGTATCACTGTATCTTAGTGCGTGTATGGCACTCGTCTGACTTATTGCTTTCAAAATTGATCGGTTAGTATCATGTACCATTTGAAATAGTGTGAACGGAGTGGAGTGTTGGCTTGAACATCCTGCGTAGATTATTAACAGGAGTTGTAGCCTAGTTGGTGTCACTGTTTCATTAGGCAATCCGAAGTAATGGGTTCCTCAACTTTTGGTTGCTGCAATCATCTGCTTCCACTGGTTGAGTCACTTGATTGTAATCATTCCAATGATCCGCTTGGCTCTAATTAACTAAATAAATCATCGTATTTGTTTCGTATTTTTTTACCAATACTGTTCTGAACCGTTGAATCTGAAAATTCATGGCCATATATGCGGAGCATATGTGCAGAACTCAATATTCTGCTTTATATTCTAAGAGAAGACACTAGGATTACTGCTAGTTAATTCATGTCCATGATACGTATTAGCTTTAGCCACACTTAGGCACCACTTTTTCGGACATCGAAAACGCGAGATATCTCGCCCAAGACGAGTAGAAAGAAATTATGTACAGGAACATTTTATGCATAGAAATAAGAGATGGGACCATCAACTGCTTGATCTTTACTTTTAGACCATCCACTCTTGAACGGGCCCTTGTTATGCAGAGGTATCTCACAATGAATACGGCGCAAACTTGCCGTGTTACAAGAGAACACTAAAATTACGGTAAAGATCCAGCGAGAAGGATCAAGCTTCACATCAGGATTTAACGCAATTCTGTCGGCAGTACAAGCCTGTCGATCCGCTTCTAACGAAACGCAATTGTCTTCACCTTGAAAGGTAAAGTATTACGCGCTGCACCTTCTCGGCCTCATTTTTCAGGAAGCCATAGTGCAAGGCGGAAATCTATCCCGTTCTTACTGGCACCCTGCCTAGGAGTGTAGTATGTAATGAACGGGCGGATGTGGCCGCTGTCCAGGCAATGCTGAAACAACACATCGCCCGAAAACCAGTCTCTTCCACAGATAAACAAGACTGTGACGAAGAACAAAATTATCAGTAAGTGATCTGATCTACTGAGAGGAGTACTCAAAATAATTAAGATCAAACAAGATCTGCACTTCGCTCTTAACCACCAGTAAACAACAGCGCCGACCATGGGAAATTCAGGTATGCCGCCTCTGCATTGGCCATATGCAATACATGGACATTTCATGTAATAGTGAGCAGCACCAGAAAGCAAAGTTTCTATAGAGTGCGGCTTGCGGTGTACCATACTCAACGACTGCTCCAGCCACAACGCTGCACGGAACCTTAACTTAAGTGGACGCCCTAGATACCCTGGACGGATACGTTGGCGAGGACTAGTATGTTCAGCCCAGAGGTCTGTTATTAGTCCTATTATTCTAACATGGCGGATTTCAACTGAACACCTTTTATCCAATGTGTCAAGTTCCTAAGAAAGATTTGCTCCTAACTGCGGTTTTGAAGAGGCTTTTTCTGAAACATGTGCTGAAGCAGCACAGAGACAGCTTCAAAAATCGGTACGGATGGATCGAAAACGGACGGGGCAGTTGGCTGCGCTTCTTTTTCTGGCTAACGAGTATATGCTAAGAAACTTTTACCGGAGATGTCTATATTACGCGGAACTGTATGCCTTGGTCGAGGCATGGGACATGAGAGCACAAACCCCATATTATAGCTTTACTCTTTAAGCGGATTCAAAAAGTGTAAGAGAACAAGTGCACCAACCATCCAATAGTCAGCGAAATAGCCGGGAAGCTCTTGCAATTAGCTCGAAACTCCAAACAGGTGCAGATATGTTAGATCTCCGGCCATTTCATGGAACAGGACACGAGATTACACTATGCTAGCAACGAGAGTACAGACTCTGAAGCCAAGCGCTCCGCTATCTCGGATGATGAATCAGAAAATGCGGGAGTCCCTTGTAGAAACTTAATCCACTTTTGAAGTTTGCTGTACGGCTAGTCTGGCAGTATCGATGGAACACAAAAGTAAATGATAAACTTGCAACAACTAAACCCACTATTCAGGAGTGAGCTTCTGACAGGTATCGTAACCGGCGAGTAGATGTTGCCTTGTGCTGATTGCCTAGTGGCCACTGCCGTCTTAACTACGGCTATCTGATGGAACGCCGCCTCCGGCTTTACTGCCTTGTGCCGCTGACAGGGCTCCATATTATTGATGAATGCTTTAGTTTCTCAGCCGCCAAAAGAGAATGTTACCCACATCGAGGTGCAGAAACTACTAAATTAATGATCGGAATTCTCCGTGAAATCCTCGTATCCGCTCTGATACCGAGATGTTAATAACATTTTAGACACGATGTGACATTCTCTTCCAGCTGTGATAAACCAAATTTACTAACATATGTCATTTTTTCAAGTACTGCTGACGGAGATAAGATCGGACGAGCACACCACGTTTGCTGCCCACTTGGGTTTCAGCGAGGGTGTGGCACTCGGCCGTAAATGGGTGAGCAGCTGAAACCCCAGGGCTCGGTTGCCCTATAAATCTCTAAAACCTCTTCTCCAAGTTATGAAATTAGCGTGCTCCGGCTTTGTCCCTCTTTGATTCTGGAGTTCTTTTCTATTGCACCTAGAGAGCTCAAATAACTTTTAAATGTAAGCTTATACCATTCTGCGTATTACACAAATTTTTTTTATCCTAACCTTCACCATATGTGATAAGGGTGTGATTCCCCCCATTACATGTGTGCACCTAAATTGACAGATATTTCAAATATCTTTTAAATTCTTTTGAAAGTTATTTGTGATCAAATTCATTCTAATGACAGAAAGACAGTGATCCAATTCATTCTATGAACATCCTCTACAATATCAG
>VOMN01015073.1:0-30004 GCA_014899125.1 Orchestia grillus | reverse complement strand
GCGTTCATGAACTAAACATTCACAGAGCATCAAAAGTTTACCTAGCCAAAATCTGAAAACAGTACAGATGGACAACGAAATATGGGTATCGAATTCTAACTTTGCTTTCAGTTCTGGAGTTGGGTCGGACGTCAGAGGAACTGGACAGTCCCCTGACGTACTCCAGAATTGAGAGCAAAGTTAGCATTCGATGCCCATATTTGAGTGTCTTTCAACACTGTCTTCAAATTTTGAATGATTGCGTGGAGACCTCTTCAGGCACGTGACACCTTGATTTGTTCAGAACACGCCGCCCACCTCCGTTGTAGATTTTAGGAGAGAAGCAAATAAAAATTTGACGAAAATATTTACCTGAGGTTCATGATTCATCCAATCTTGAGATGAAATAGAGCAATTGCTTCAATTTTTCCTACTAATATGCAGAGCTGGGCAGCGCTACTTTGAAATGTAGCGGCCGCTACATTTCAAAGTAGCGCTGCCCACCTCTGCTAATATGATACAGGTCTACTCAATACCTTTGATAGGTTACCTTCCTAAAGTTCACTTATATGTACTCTCACGTTTGCTTCATTTACCAGTTCTTTGACTGATATCTTTATATTTCGAATTATTTTACAACACTGAAACCCATGCAAGTTATAGGACACGACAAGAAAATCAAAGTATAGTTATAGTATTTTTATTCGCTTGAAGATCCGCAGCTTGGAGTATAATTTCATGAGGCATTAGAAACGACTAATAAAGTATACACTGAAAAAATAAATTGAAAATTATTTGAGGAATAAACATTTTCTTATCAGTCTGTTTTGTAATACTATTACCGACAAGTCCATAATTGGGCTGAATTGTCCCCGTAAGATGCATAGTAGACTTCGGGATACTTTATTTCGTTTTAATCATAGCTTGTAATTTATTACATCGTACATGTGAAACTTTTATTCCTAAACAATTTTCTCTCTGAAAAAAAAGGCAATGATCAGATGCATAATATTAAGGGATTTGATTGCATAGCGGTTACTGTTTTTTTATTTGTGCACGTATACGAATAATAATGATTACGTCCCCAGGGGCTTAAAAGTTCTCCCTTTTCGTTGTATCTGATCAAGCTCCAGCTAATCCATTTGCGGTTCTAAGAACTTATGGGGTAAAAATTAGTCACAATCTAACGTAAGACCAGAGGCACCTTGATCCTGTTGATCAACAACATTACTATCACTGTGAATTATGAGTTGAGTATGTTTATTTAGGTTATTCAGTTGGTTAAGAATGGAAGTTGTTCATGAAGGATGGCTTAAAAAATCTCCTCCACCAAAGAGGCTGCTCAAAGTTGTAAGTGCCTACTTTTAAATCGTTTTGGTTCTAATTTAGCAGTTAAATAAGTAATTATGCTGGACAATCTAACTTTGAACTAATTTGTAGTGTAACTACGTAGTTAAGATAACACTATTAAGTAACATAGTGATATCTTTTTATCTCTGGTGTTTTTTGTGTGTTTTGTTGAAAGACTATATGAAGCGTACATAGTGAAATCGTATTTCTCAAAATAAAGCCTCATTGATTTCTGGCTGGTGTTAGCTCTGTTATCGCAATGCCGTGCGAGTTACTTGTTCCCTTATTCTAATACTGAGGTTGAAAGAAAATAAATAAATTTTGAAGTAAATTTGAGGATTTTAAAACCATTCAGATATGTTAACAATTTATCTTTACATACTCTCACTTATTCAAGTCGTAAAATTCAAGGACATCAATCTGTTATTTGAAGACTATCAGGAGTTTTGCCTGGAAAGTAAGCAGTCAATCTTTTTTGCTCATCCACCGTGGCCATGGTCTATACTTAAATCATCTTTATGCTCCTAATAATTTTCAGATCACCTTGTTACAGTTCAATTACTCATATGTACTTAAATATTGTATGAACTTAAATTTAATATATGAAAAAATAATTCTCACACACTTATCATATTTGACTTTTTAAATGAATTTGCTATGACTAATTTGACAGGAACAAATATCATATTAAATGAATTAGTAAGTGTAGATTGAAGCAACTTTGGATTATGAAATAGCATTTTGTGCTTAATAAATGAACCTTAAGATGCTTCATAAATACAGCTGAAAGTCAGTGTAATCAGTCTTCCAAACATGGAAAAGATTTTGTGTAAACCTTATTAGGAAAATTTCAAGGGGCCTTCCATTCTTCAGAAAGTTTGTAGTAGCATCGATTTAGTGTGCAGTTTAAAAAAAATTCCAAACAGTTTGTCATAGTTTCTAGTTGCTAAGGTTTTTATAATTTTAGATTTTTACATACTATCTTTTAATGACTATGAATATATATATAAAATTTAATAAATATAAAAACTTTTTAAAAACAAACCTGAAAGTTAAATATTTTCTCTTACTGTTAGAAAAATAGTAGGCAAGAAAGTGACCTTTTGAGTAGCTGTTTGCTTAAAGTTGGCTTGTTGAATTCAAGTTTAGCTGATATACAGTGAGCAAAGGTGCAGTGTAGCATTTGTGCCTATTTTGACAAATTTAAATTTGGCCCATACTCAATAAGCAAAGGTGTGTGATATTTATATCTTCACAAATTCTTGACTACAATTTGACAAACTTAGCATATCCATTTCATATAAATTAAACTTCTAAAAAGTTGAATAAAAATGTTTTCAAATAGTATTTGATTTTTTGTCAACTTTAAACTTATTTTGCAATGCTTTCCTGTTACATGCAATTCCAGAGTATGAATTACTCTTCACTAATTTATTATTAGTCAAAAGGGAATTCCCTCAAAAAGCATAAGCTAGGTCATAGGGAATAGATTTAGGTTTGTCTATCCTAAGCTATGGGGACTGGCTTTCCAAGGGGAGCATTATTATATTACCTCAGGTTGAACAAGGCCTTTGAGACTTTGCTTTCATAGTTTCTACGCTATTGCTTCTTTAACTTTTTTCTCTCTTTATTCTTACCTTGCTGTTTTTATGCAAAGGAGATTGTATATGGGAACACACTATATGCATACATTCCCCATTTTGTATAGTCTGCTAAATGGTGCCATCATTTCTCCCTCTTTGGATCTCATATCACATGGGTTGAGAGCTCTAAACCATGTCTGTTGCTTAATAAGTCTAGGAGAAAAATAAAGCTTCATTCTTCAGTGTTCATGTGCCAAAAACTGATTATTTGAAACTATTATATAAACATTTAGCATTACACATAAAGAATTCTGAAAACTAATTTGGACCTGTTCCACTACTGGTAGGTTTCTCTATATTTTCTTTATTTCTCTATGTATCAGTCAGTTGCATAGGTATATCAAAGCAGAAAAAAGACTAGGTTAAGATTAATTTAGTAACTTCATATGTATGCAGCTCATGTTTGAGAATTTACAAGCACTTTGAAAAATTGTGATATCTATGAGTGCGTGGTACAGTGTTTCATTTTTGAGCATATTATTTTATCATGCCTATTATTATACTGAGAAACATATATGTGGTGAGCAGACCTGACATGTTTTATTTTTAATTTTAATATGTGTTATTAGGATGCATAAAATTTGGAGCATTTCAGTATAAAATTACTTACACATCACTGGTGAGTTAAGGGATAAACTATTTCAAAATTTACTTATTTTATTTTATATTTCTTGGAAAACTAGAGAACATTTATGCTCAGCTCTATGTGGATGTAGAAAAAGTTAATAATCAATGTTTGTACATGAATTTAGCTTGCAAATATATTTGTTGATATTGGTAGCACTGGCCATTTACTATTAGATTCTGGGAATGGCAGTAGTTTCAACATAGTCAAATTCTTTAGAGCCTAATCCATGTCAATGAAATACCAATTGCTTTACATGTACCTCTTGATTAAAGATTTATTTTCATAATTTGGATGGAATAATTGAAGTCATGAAACATATCTTGGCCTGTGTGTAACTATGAATTAAAATAAATGCCAGCTCATAGTGTTGAGAAATATACATCAGTGATTTTTAACTGGATGTAACTCTTTGGATGTTAAATTGTTCTATTTTTAAACAATTTTCACCTATTCAAGCATAAGTAAATCATGTTACTGATGTTCATTTCAACGAGAAGAAAAGCATTAAAAAACAAAAAAGAATGTAGAACCACAGTAATTAAGAAACATGTTGCAATCAGATATTCACATACGTATCACATCATTGCTGCTCTGTGCAATAGCTACATCACGTTATTGGTTTTATTGATGTCCATTCTGTATGCAGGATGTAATTTGAGCCTATTTAATTCTGATAAGATTTCAAAAAATAAGCCCAGAAATTGTCAGATATTAATGGGAGTTTCCAACAAGTGACTAACCTTCCTTCCTCTCTTTCATTGTGCACAAATAAATGAGCTCTTTGGCTTGGGCTCAGTTGCTACTCATATGGAAATATTTTCTGTCACTCACAAGTGTTGTGTTTACAGCGATGGCACACTCGATGGTTTGTCCTGAGAAGTGGAGAACTACCTGGCCAGTATCTTCTTGAGTATTATGTTGACAACACTTGCAAGAAGCTTAAAGGAAGAATAGACCTGGATCAGTGTGAACAGGTATGTTTTCTTATTTAAAATATCTTGGTATTAGTTTTTCATGCACAGTGTTCAACAAAAGTTTATTCCAGATGTGTGGTAAATAACTGTGATTATCCATAATTTTACTGGCTGTAATATGAAGACACTTCTCTAGGTTTCTATTAACAATGTGTTATAAACATACCTAAAGATCTTATGAGTAGTGATGTGCTAATTAACTTCCTGACACACTTGAAAATTGTTGATTCCTACTATACTGGAAATGTGCAACATTTAGAAGAAAAATTATACTGATTTTATATAGTGTTTACAGCAGTAAAACTTGTAGTGAAACTCATCCTATAGTTCAAGTATACATACAATTGATGCTACACTATCATTATCACTAATACTTTCATATTTCAGCTCTTTATATTTACATAAATTCTTGTAAATTTTATGGCACACATGCAATCTAATGGCAATCCTCTTATTCTAGTCTCAGAATATTCCATCATTTTTAATAAAGATAGATAACACATAAAATTATATTAGACCATGCTATTGCTGTTTGTTAATGAGGGAATTTGTAATCATAGGATAGGCTGAGAATCTCACTGTGACTAAAAAATGTCGTATAGTGGAAGTGATTGCTAAAGGTATCTTTCCCCTCAGGGGGCATAGGATAGGCCATAGGCAATAGAGGTAGGTTAGTTAGGTTTGTCTATCCTATGCTATGGGGACAAGCGCCCCCAGGGGAGCACCGCTAGGCTACCTCAGCTTTAGATAGGCCTTCGGGACTTCTATCTTTCGTGCCCACTTTGCTTCTTTCCATTTTCATTCCTTCTTTGCTATTTCTTATTTGTCTTTTCTTCCTCTTCCTTCCTAACTTGCTGTTTCTATGTGCAGGGGATCTTGTGTGGGAACACACCCTGTGCATAGATTCCCCATTCTCCAAAGTCCATACTAAATGGTCCCTACTCTTTCGGTGCGACATAGTCTTGAGTTGCTGAAGCGCTGCTTTCACTACTACTACTACTCATACTCATAAAGGTATCTTTCCCAAGTTGATAGCTACTTTAATTGACCACAACATTGATACAGTGAAGCAGTCCTTAGCCTATACTTCTCCAAGGGTGATTTGAACAGATGCCGACATCTTGAAAATGGTCACCTTTATCATGTTAAGAGGCAACTGTTTGACAAACCTGGGCTATCATATAGAAAAATTTTTGTACAGGCTAAATGACCTTCAAAATTGCTGCCCTGTGTAGAGATGCTAGAATTACTCCAGATTGATTTCAAAGTAGATTCATCTCTAAAGGTTTATATAGATTTGATGGTACATGTTGCAGTAATTTATAGGACATCTTACTGCGGTATTGTTGATGTTTTTTCTGTTAATTATTGACATTATTGTTGTTAATACACAGGGATTATGTTCACTAAACCATCTCGATCTTGTGTTTTGGACGTAATTTCAAAGTCACCTAAATTTTTATTATTCTCGCCGATTTAAATATTTTTTAAGATTTATTTATGGATATCCAACTTCACTTGTAGGTTTGCTATACATTTGTTCAATTATTCATATTTGTTTCATCTCTATCTTTTTAAGAATGATCTGAAGTGTCAACCTTACAAAAAAATGATAACAGTTTGTAATGGACTCGGTATGAGTGAGTGAAGAGATTGTCTCAAGGAAGATTTCTTAATTAAGACATCATTAATTCAATCAAGACTTAATTAGGACTTGCCCCCTCAGAGGGCAAAAAGGTTAAGTTAGTTAGTAGAGGTGTATCAATACTATTAGTATAGGTAGCCCAAGTATTGGGGTTTTAATGGTATAGGTATCAGCATCAGTAAAAAAAATGATCAAAATAGCCAATACTACCGGTTTTTTAAATAAAGTGCTTAAAGCTTAGATTTGTGTAAGAAACAAATGTGGTTAACTAATGTACAGGTTTACCTTATGTTATGAGGACTAGCATTCCAAGAGTTTCACTGTTAGTGAGTCTCAGCATTAGCCAGGCCTTGGGAACTTCTATTTTTGTTCTCACATTACTTCTTTCCATTTTCATGCCTTCTTTGCTGATGGTTCTCAATCTTTTTTTCCTCATCCTAACATGGGATCTTATGTGGGAACATGCACTGTGCCTAGATTCCCTGTTCTTTAAAGTCCACACTAAATGGTCTGTTCTCTTTTGGTGTGAGATAGTCTGAGTTACTGAAGTGCTGCTCTTCTTGCTACTACTAACTAATGTTCATTGAGTAGTAGCTAAAGTTATCCAGGTAGGTAATTGCTATACTGTCGATTTTTATTTAGAACATTAGCAAATAATTCTGTACATTGCAAAGATGACTTAACATAGTAAATATTGCCAGAGGATTTCAGAATGTGAAAGAATTAGGTATGAGCACACATGCACTGGCCACTATTGTGGATATGGTTGCCACTATGTCTTAAGATATTTCAAAGCTACCGCTAAAACATATGTAAAAAGGATAGTGAGAGATGCTTGAACTTTATAATAGCATACCTTCAACTTTTTGCAAGAATTTACAATTAACTGTGCTTACCACTGATAATGAGTACAAAGTAAATAACTGACCATGTGGTCATGTGGTATTCATTATATTCTTAGTATTTTGAATACACCTAGCTGAATGAGAAATTTTTTTTTTATAAGGTTCCTCAGCCTGATTTAAATCTTGACTTTAATGTTTATCAAGAAGTTGCTCACATGATCAGCAGCATTGGCTGCTTCTCTCAACACATTTAGTATGAGAACCATCCACACCACAGCGACTGTCAGGTTACTGCTCAACGCAGTGGCAAATTGACCAAAATTTTGGTTTCCAGTTTTGTTCTCCTATATCTCTTTTTAACACATTCACGTTTGCAGATGGTTATAGACGTCATGCTGAATTCGCATAAAAGGCACATCACCGTGGTTTCTAACTTATAGTCGAAAGAACTATACAATATTGGTAGGATTTTTGATGAACAACACAGATCATTGATGCATCAATCAAGAAATGTTACAGTAAGGGTTTGGGGTGGTGTGATTTCACATGACCAAAACATATCCCTTAATTTTTTTAAAGCTTGTGTAAAGATAAACCTGCATATTCATTTAGCTGTACTTAAGAATGAAGTTTCAAGGGTTGAAAGAAGTATGGACAAATTTGTGTGATGTTAGATGTAAGATAGAGCTACATCCATCCCATATCCCATACTGTCAAAAAAGTGCAGAGCTGCTATTTGGAGAATTATACAAGTTTTTGGTCAAAGGAACTTTCCTCTTTTACCTCACCAGATTTGAACCTGATAGATTTTGGAATTTGGTCCGTGTTAGAGCAGCAAAGAGTTTGTGTGAGTTCTTGTAAGAATATTGGTGGTCAAAAGCATTGAAGTAAACTGGGATGAAATATTTTTTGTAAAACTCTGTATGGAAGATGTGCTCGGGTTACTGACTGTCTTCCTTGTGTGATGCACATTAAAGGAGCATACTTTGAGTAAACTTGGATAAACCTAAGAGCATGTGTTCACTACTAATTTAAGAATTCTATCTGTACATTTTTTTATTTAGGTTACGGAATACATGAGTTGAAATAGGTCTACACATACCTAGTATTTGTACTCTGTAAATTATTTGCTCTGTTGGTTCCTCTTTACTTACATTTCAATTTCGTTCACCAGGTTGACGCGGGTGTTATTTTTCCATCTGAAAAAGACTCCAGCGACAGTAATTTTATGTTTGACATCCGCACGCCCAATCGGGTGTACTACTTGAGATGTCCCACGGAGCGAGAAATGAACCACTGGGTCGACTGCTTGTGTCAAGTGTGTGGTCTCAAGGCCCAGACAGACGATGCTCCTCCTTCCACCCCTGTCATCTACCCGCATCCCACCCACATGCCTGCTGGTCTTCAGCACCAAATGCCTCAGTCTTCAAATGTGCCTTCTGAAAATGATCTTGCATTCCTTTCTAGCTCAGTTAATAGAGCAGAGTCCAACATGTACATATCAGGACCCTATATTCCTATAAGTGAATGTATCACGGGTCGCAAGGCGGCGTCTAACACTCGGAACCAAGCAGACGCTGGTGCCTCCAACCCGTCCCCTGGCGGTGACCGTGAGACCAACATTCCGAGTGAAGTTGCTCCTCCTGCTCCGGGAATGTCCCACGACCCTGCATCTTGTGCGCTCACAACCCCTGCGTCTTCCACATCCACCCTTGCGTCTGAGGCTGTCCACACTTCTGTCAATGGGTGGAGAAAGTATGGCTGGCAGCCTGGTGATGCGTCCACTCTTCCTCATCCTGTGGGTAATGCGAAGCATAGGACGGGACATCCGTCCATAGAACACTCGCGGTCATTGCGAGGGCCTGACCATGGTGGGCGACGCACGACCCGCTCGTGTGGCAGCAACTCAGAGGACCCCACAGTCAGATCACCTCCTGGCACTGGCAGTAGCAGCAGCGTCTGCACTGACGACGACAGATCAACTGCTACACCTTTGAATAATCAAGTCTTCTTCAGTGGGTCTGAGAACCCAGGCAGCACTGCCTTTGAAGGCAACATGGCAGCCCACGCCATCCGGACGCTTGTGATAGATCCTGCTAAACAGACAGACGCGGAGGCACCTCCAAGACCTCCAAAACCCCCTCATTTAGAAGTGCCGCAACAAAACTACATGAACATCGACTCCGTTGTTAGGCCTACGAATAGTCGGAAGAACAGCATAGCAGAATCAGGACAGAACAAAATTCCCACTTCCATCACTAGTCATGACGGCAATTTTATATCATCAGACGCAGAACCTTCGCCAGTGTCCGCCACTAGTTCTGTAGCATCATCTGTTACTACCCCTGGTGTTGGGAGCGGCGATAATCATGATGGTTCTCATTGTCAGCCTGCTACGGAATTCATCAGCGCTGGCTCAGTCGTGTATAAGCGCCACGTCCAGCCTGATGGCGGCGCACCGTCGAGCGTCACTTCAGACCGAGTGTTCTCTTATGATATCAGACAGGCTTCCAGTCTCGCGCCTGGAGAATCGGACCCCAGAATAAGCCCTGCTCTCTACACCAACTTATCGAGCATCAACAGCAGTAATCCAAGCAAGAACGCTGCGTTCCCACCGACCATAAACCGCGGTCTCAAACCCAAAGTATCCATGTCGGATGGATCGAGCTTGAGTGGCTATGACACGTCCCCCAGCATGGACACACCTAGTGTTGCCCCTGCCATTGATCGCAATTTGAAACCTTATTCTAAAGGCAGTACCAACAGCAGCCCAGCGCCTGAAAATGCGTCTGGGAGCAACACTATCGACTTCGTCTTGGAGCCTGCACCTCGCAGTCGTCCAAAGGGTGGTCAAGGGGTCTTGAGGGCAGCCCCGTCCCCCACCCTACCCCCAAGCCACCACCACCCGACCGAGGAGGATGATCCTCCCCCAGCTTCAGCTCTTAGTTGGAGGAACTCAGGCATGGCTGAAGAACAGGTCAGTTCGCATACGGTGATGTGAAATGGCTATGCTTAGGCCTGGCAAGATGGATTGAACTTGAGCTAAAAATGCTCAAATCTTTGTGTGCTGCGATGTGTAGTATACAATCAACTTTAAAATTTGTATACTTTCGCTTGGGAGATCAGTCGTAGGGGTAGTCTTGTTCATAGAAGAGGTCTGGCGAGTTTGGGCTTATACAGTTTCTGTTACTAAATGGCATTGTAGGAAAACTTAGCCTAACCTGTACCTCGAACGTGTTCCTTAAATGCAGCAGGTGTGCAAGTTCTAGCAGATCTTAGGCTAAGACTGCTTCTGCTCTGGTATTATGAGGAGACCTTAGGCATGTTCCTTGTTGATCTCTTTGCTCTTCACGATTTAGTTGATGGAGGGAAGTTTATCACAGTAAAGCTACTACAAATTTTGTGTACAAGCACTTCCAACTAAGTTAAACTTCCTTACCTATGCTTACAATTATCAATCATTGAACTATTTGTCTACTTTGTTTCATGTAGATGACGTTCTTCTCACTATGTCCGTTGATGAAAAGTCTTTTTGTGCAGGTGTTCTACCCTGCCACCGCTGTAAGGTCCCCCCCAACAGAAATCGAGTACTTAGACTTGGACCTGAACAGAGGAGCAGACTTGGGCAGCGCTGCCAGCAGCATCACGGACCTCTCGGCAAATCACAAGGGCTTTTTCCAGCCCTTCAACTCTTCTAAGCTTCAATTTGGCGGTAAAAAGAATGCTGACATGTCCGCGTCCACAGAACCCATTCGCGCGAGTGGACCGAGTGGAGCTAAAGGTAGCGAGTCTTCAAAAGTCGAGTATCAGACCGTGGACTTTGTCAAGACTGAAGCTCTCTTCAATGTTAAGAAGAAAATTAAAAACTACAAAGACAATCAGCCATGAGTTAAGAGTGCTCATTCTATTGGCATCCAGTCATACTTTCGGTCCAAATAGTAGCAACTTTCTGTCGTACTGTATTTCATATTTCCCTTAATTTCTCCTGTTCTTTCCAGCAAATTTGGTGGTGAGAGATAGAGAAAGCGGTCTCTGGTGCATCAGTGAGGTCCTGAAACAACCTTTTCCTCCTTTTTTTGATCGTTTAATAAACGGTACATCACACACTAAAGTTCATGCAGTTATTAAGTATTCCCTGATAAGATCTTTCATTTTCTCGGCCACGGTTTCCATCACATCTAAAATGAAATTTCTACCATTACATCTAAAATGAAATTTCTACCATCACATCTAAAATGAAATTTCTACCGTCACATCTAAAATGAAATTTTTATCATCACATTCAAAGTGAAATTTCTATCATCACATTCAAAGTGAAATTTCTACCATCACATTCAAAGTGACATTTCTACCATCACATTCAAAGTGACATTTCTACCATCACATTCAAAGTGACATTTCTACCATCACATTCAAAGTGACATTTCTACCATCACATTCAAAGTGACATTTCTACCATCACATTCAAAGTGACATTTCTACCATCACATTCAAAGTGACATTTCTACCATCACATTCAAAGTGACATTTCTACCATCACATTCAAAGTGAAATTTCTACGATCACATTCAAAGTGAAATTTCTACGATCACATTCAAAGTGAAATTTCTACGATCACATTCGAAGCGAGAGAGTAAACGTGTCCCACGCTCCTGCTAGTGAGTGAACTCCCTCACTTCCACAAGTGCGTCCATGGCAAGCAGTTTTGAAAGTGACACAGAGTATGAACCATTCCTGAAATGAATGAGGCTTTTAACGACATTCCTGTTTGCCTGTGTAGTTTTTCCATGGGATTTTTTACTTGAACTGCAAATTTGCTCTACTTAGTGCCATCGTTTGCTCATTACTTAATATTGGCTTCGTTTCTCGCGTTTTGGTATGTGTTTCTTGAGGCGTGGCCGTAATTTCAATTTCGTCTAGTGCCTTTATTGTAGCGGGGATACTGCAGCAGTTGCAAGACATTTTCTTGGTATTCCAGTTAGGGAAAAGAAATTGTGTTCTTTAGAAGATATTTGCTCACCACGTTATCTATGTAAGAAGCGTCTCTCAACTTTCGAGTGTTACCCGTGAGTTTCTCTATAAATTGTCTGCAACTCTATTTTTCGTTGGTAAGAAGTGAGAGTTTTTCCGGAACTTACTGTGAACACCCAATTTTGCGTTACTTCTCGGAGGCTGCTGATGCCTCGCTAGCTTGCACTGGGAGCTGACCTGACTTAACCACTGTGCTCAGGTGTAGTGAGGCGCTGTGTTCCACCCACACAGTGACTGCATGGTGTGATGGACAATTCTCCTTGAATTGTATCCTCAGGCAAAATCCAGAATCTAAGCTAAGTAAACCCCGTGCGAATGTCTCTTGTGGCTCGAGACAGGAAGCTTACCGTCTCGAATGCAAGAAGATCCTTCGATGAGTTAAGGCTATTGTAACGTAAAACTCCACGTCGTTCTGTCATTGGCATAGAAAGGTCGTTATTTCATGACTGAAGTATTGGGATTGAAAGCTGGGCTTGATAACAGGCGCGAAGACCATATTGATCACCATCTATTTCGTCCACAGCAATTCTCGGCTTCGCATCACGCGAAGCATGGCTTGATGGTGACTGCTAGGACTTGATGGTGGGGTGGAAATACGAGTGTTAGGCGGTAATTAAATTGTTCAGTAATGTGCTTTCCACTGCATTGAAGAGATTTTAACATTCAAATATGAAGTCACGGTGGGGGGCTCAGTGTGGATCTGCACTAGTGGCGGGGCAGGGAAGACTGGCGAGGAAACCGTTGTATCTTGGACCTGGTGTTGCTTTTGACCCTCTTCGCGGGGTTTTCAGGAACCCATTACTGGTAATTCAGAGATCTGCCCCTAGGGTCAGATTTTAGAACTACCAGTGATAATTCTGTGAAATACGTGCCAAGAAGGCTAAAATGAGCACCAGGTCCGTGGGTCCAAAGTACAGCAGGTTCCCCTGCTCTGGAGCGCACGCCTCATTGCGAGGTTCAGGTGTTGGCAGGGAAGTATTCCGCTCATTTAGATTTTGTCCTTTTTCAAAAACTCGTTGTAACTATCATTTTTTATTGGAATTTCTTCTAAATATTAAGTGGAGCGCAGAGTTCTATGAAAGAAGCAATCGAAATGAACCATTTTCTAAGACGTGTTCAATTTTTTATTCAAAATGTTCTGTGCAAGGCTGCTGTAGACAATCATGGAGTATTTAGACTGTATCACATTATGTAACTTTTTCCATTGAAAATTCCCTTGTCTCGTTCTATGAAGGGCAATATGCACACAACAATAGTCTATACCGAGTGGCAGTTCTGTGACAGAGTGCGAGAGATGCGCCGCGTTCCAATAGACTCCTCATGAAGCCCTGACGAGTTGGGCCGAAGCTCTCACGAGTCGGACGCCCAGCGTGTGCGCGATGAATTCATCAATGAATTGATGCGACAATTGTCAACTTTTCGCTTGATCTGACCATTCTTTGGCCTGATAGTTGGGCTTGTCGGAACTAATATTGATATGTGTCTTTTGAAAAAGCTGACTCTTCAGTGAACGCACGTACCTTGAAGGATGTTAAAATTCATTTGTGACTTATAGTTTTAAGATTTCATCTCAGAATTTCACTCCATACTTTCGAGGTGCTTAACGAACTCCATACGCACGCTCACTAAAAATGAGTACTAGTGGTTGTTCGGCGTTTACCTTTCGAATAAACTTTCCTATACAGTAATATGGATTAAAGGACTACCGAATTGTAGAATTTGTGCCGTTGTTCGCATACTCGCCTACCCGCCACCTTCAATTGAATGCTGCTTACAGGTTCTCTTCGATGAATGCCGCACTTGTTTCCTGCACAGTATGCTTTGTGTTCACGATATTTAGTTCCAGCTATTCGAAATCTGGGCTCTGTACTCAAAAGCACATATTGTGAATGTTGCGCCGGAAATAAAAATTTGAATACAACTCGTGCTTGAAATTAGTGCGTACGAGGCATATAGAGCTCTATTTGTGACCCCTGTGTTGGCGGCATGTTCATTCCGAATATTACTGAGGGTTCTTGCGAACGGCATAACTCACTTCTCATAAATATGATCGTACATTTCAGAATATCTTGGGGAAAGGGAAAAACATTTTCCATTTGCTTACTAACTCTCCCGAAAAACTATCCTCGAGTCAGTATAATATTTTGTCCGTATCGAGATCGCGTGGATCCATATTTCTGTTAGGTACTTTGCCCCATTTTTGTGCAATGAGCATCGGGCCTCACCGATGTATTTTTCAAATCTACGTAGGGTATGCAGCCAAAAGACCCTCGCTTGTGTGTCTGGGAAAAAGTCGCCGGCTTCTGTAGGAAAAAGCGTTAGATTCTATTTGAACTGGTCTTGCCTGATGTGTTGCGAAGCCACCGTAACGAGTGAGCGCGCGTTGCATTGAGGTTTGCGCTCTGGCTAGCGAGAAGTTTGTTCTTGTATTCCCGACCGTAGTTTGTGTAGATTTCCGTATACCTCAGAGAAACCTGCATTTCGCTTTGTCTAGCAATTGTGTCTTACGTCGACGCGAGTACGCATCATCAGCATCTCTAGAAATGTGCCTTCTTGAAATGATCTTGAATTCCCTTCTAGCTCAGTTAATAGAGCAGAGTAAAACTACTTTACTTTTTTCTCGAGTCTAGAACTTCTTCAATTAGGATAGACAACCGATGCCTCTCTCTCCGTTTATTTATGCCTAAAATCAAACTCCTTAGCTAAATTTTATATCCATTACCTCAAACGAAGTATAGATACGATGCCTGTGCTTGCAATGGGGCTCTGAAACCTATACTTCGTAGCCTGTTTTAACGACTTTTCACATCAGTGCATTGCCAGACCCCGTGCGGGCTGAGGTCCTAGCATATCTTCGTCTTGTGAACTCGTCGCTCTTAAAATCCCTCACCCATTTCTTTATTGCCTTTAAAGGGTGGTTGTAAAGTGGACTGGATTTCATAGCTTCTCGTATTTGCGCTTTTCTGTTGTGCAGAGCCGCGCTGCAAAACAAGGAGCCGCAATCGGTAGTTGTCGGAGATTTGTTCACAGTCAGTCCGTTGCTCTCTGTTTCTGCGTGAAATGAAGTCATGTTTCTACAATGTAATCATTTTTAGTAGGGTGTGTTCTCAGGGATTTTTTTCAGAGTTAAGTTATCGATAAACCTTCAGTTTTATTTAAAACAAGGTAAGCCTGGTGTTCAAGCCGAGACTTCATCAGGAGTTTCAGTTTGTTTTTCTAGGCCATACGTGTTTATTGAGGTTCTCTGGACAAGTCTAGTTAATTAGCTAGATGCGTGGCAGCTGTTATGTAACTTGAGCCTACGAATAATTTTATGTTTTACAATAGGTACTCTGAATTAAAAGAAACTTAACAATTCTGAAAGAGCCCCCCCTGGGTCTTCGCTTGAACCATCCTTTCATACTTCACACGCGTACTATTTTTCTAATTCTCACACAGGCTCATTTCGAAACCTCACCTGTGTGTACACGCTCTCTTCACATCGAAAGAGGCTCAATTCTATTCGCGCAAGATCCAGATCAACTTGCCGGCGAGTGTTCTTGGCGAGAGACTGCACTGCGATGAGGGTACCTTGAGTGTAATTGTGTCAAACTGAAGGGCGTGGCATGAACAATTCTACATTGTGTTCCCTACCGTGACCACGCCTCTAGGCATGTATTACTTGTTCTTAGGCATTGCCGCTATCGTGTGAGCCACTGCTGAGCTTCACTGGGGTTCACACCTCATTCACCTCTATACCTCGCTCACACCGATGTGACTGGACTCTCTGAGGGAAATCGTTTTACTTGGGCAGTTTTGTTCCCTAGTCGTACTTCCGATCTCGACTTATGTCGGCCTTGTGCACAATTGGGTTTGATTTCTTGATTAATTAATTAATTTTTGTGTAATCTACCCCAAGTTTATGTTATCGTGATCTACGACGCTGAAGGGCGCGTAACCTCCTTGCAAGTGCCTTGCATTTACTCTACTTCATTTCATTTATTACTCGATGTAAGATAACTTTCTAAGACAGCATTTTTCTCTTGCTCCGTGTATAAAATAATGTAAGACTATTCTCGCGCTGCTCAGTGTCTCGGCAGAGTAATCACTTTCGTCCTCTAGTTGGTTCGTTTTGCCTTAGACAAAAATTTATAAAGAACTGGTTTGTTCTAATTTTGCTCGTTACTTCCCATAACTTAATGTTGTGGTGTGCCTGGCAAACTGTTTCTTCGATCCAGTCTCGCCTTAATAACTGTCCACGGAGACCGCACCATTTCTTCCGCTGGCTGAAGTGCATTCAAAAATTGACTTATTCACCACACTCTGTAAGTTCTCGATATTTTTTTCTTGCTGTGTCCATTCCCAGGTATTTCTCTTTGTTCTCGAGGGCCACTTTTTTTTTGGTTCTGTACTGATTTGTCTTACGTCGTTCGAAAGATTAGAGGTCTGCATGCTTGGAGCGCTATGTTAGTTGTAGAGCACCTGTTGCATTTTTCCAGGTGCAGTTTGAATATTCGGGTTGGACTAACTCTGCTTCTCTCGGTTTGCCTCAAATGAAAGAGGGGGGAATTCTCTCGTTGGCTTTACTGATGAATAGAACATTTGTATCTGTCTCTATTAATTCCTAGAAAGTTTTGTACCATATGAATGAAGAATCAGCGAATTACGTGCAGGTGCCAGAGTTTAGAACGCAGACACTGATTTTTAGAGTGCGGTGAAGAACATTGTAAATCTCCGTGCTGGTCACGTAAGTTTGGGCTTTTGGGCCGCTTGTTTTTCTCCAAAGCATCTAGGTTTGGGATGTCCCCGCTACCGCTGAGGGAATGCTCAAGTCTGCTCAATAAATGGTGGTTCCATCTCTACGTAGTAGACACTGATGACATGATTACATTTTTCTCCATGTACATTGAAGGACTCAATGCACTTTCAACGATATTTCGGGCTGTCGACCGCACTTGAAGCGGAGGTTTAATTAATTTAATTTTATTTTACGTAGATTGGAATGCACCTATATTTACTTGACTTTTCATTGTTGATTGTTGCACAGTCGCAACTCGGTTGCGGCGCGGAGTGTAAAAAAAAATTACGTTACTTTTCGTAACTTGAGCTCCTCATATCAAATTAAATGACAGCGCGTACTCAGATCTTGTTAGCAAGTAATAAGCGAGCCAAGAAAACCCGTCACTTGCTCGCGAGCGAGTTGGACATTGGGTAGGTTTGTAAAGCGGAGTCCAACTATCAGTTCACTGGATAAATGAATTGAATTAGACCGATATGGGAGGAAGATCTTCCGTCACTGTTTCGAAGCATCGTTTAATCGTACCAAATGGTTTAAGAGATTATCTCCCAGGAACGGATTCCGCAGATCTAGTAGTTTTACTGCCACATGAAGTGTCTTCCAACAACGCCTTTGGCCGCAGTATTTGGACTAACTTAAGTGGCTTACTGAAGACACCACTGTCAGGGTATAGCAGAGTAGACTTCACGGCGCACGGACAGCATGTAGACGGCCCTTCTGAGTAGCGACTACTTCAGTAATTAAAGTAATCTGCCGTCTGTCGGGGTTATGAAGTTGCCTAATTTTAATGTATTTGTTACTTGTGGTCATTCACATCTGTCATTCTTGAACGTATTTGTATTTAAAGCTAAATGGTATATCGGCATTGTTGTACTCGGTGCATCCCTGTTGAATTGTGCTGGTAAGTTCTCATTTTGGTACAGGTATCTTTTTACCGGTCAGGTCGCACGGCAGTGGATTTGAACTGTTCCGTTGATGACGCCTCCGAAATGTACGCCGTATTGTGCAATTGTGCAGCCGTTGCAGGGTTTGCCTCGCGTGCCACCATGTTCGTTTTCAGAGTGAAGCCTCAGAATCCGTGTTGTGCCGTCAGCTGTGAGGCGTAGTTTTGCGAAGTAGATTCCAGCCGAGGTGCCATTTTTAATGGAATTAGTGACCCTCGTTCTTTTTCTGGATACTATTGGGTATTGCGTACATCTTCGAATACTATGAGCAGCTGTCAAATGCATGTAAATTTTACGTTTTGCAGTGATTTTCTTGTACGACGAAGTTTGAACCTTCATCTTAGTGGTGTGGTTAGACAATTTGATGAATTCTATTGGTGTCCCTCAATCAGTCCTGGTACAAATGTGCACCACACATGTGCTGTTGCAGAGGTGTGGTACGTAATGGAGCCACGTACGGCAATATGTACCTCAAGTGTATGGTATTTTGTGCCTCATTTATACCTCGGTTCTTATTATCGCATGCAACATGATGAAGCGGAAGGAAATCGACCACGTTTGGGAGGTGCGGCTCGGGTTTCAAACCACGCAGCCGACGTGATAACTTGTTAGCTGCTGACTATCTTCGAGCTTTTCTGCCCGGGTTTACCGTAATATATTTTAAAATGTGTAGTTTTAGAAACTTTGTCACGTGATTCTAGAAGTGCCCAGGATTGTGATTGATTAGCCTTAATCAATTTGTGATTTTAAAATGATGTATTGATGCCGCTGCTGCTTACCACAGTGAAGCTGACTCACACCTGTGTGTGTTGTGCATGCGTCCTGGAATGGAGGGCTTGTCTGCGGAGTGTTCGTGAGGTTTTGAATGATGCAAGCGCTCTGAAGAAACAACATCACGCCGCATTTTTGCGTAGAGTTGAAGGGATGTGTTGGGAAAGGGGAACTTGGGATTTCATTCGATGATGGATATATCAAAACCTAGATTTGAGCTTCAGAATTTACTCCATTCTCATGATCGCCGCTCTGGACCTTTCATATGAAGTCCGCTGCTGCGCGTCTCATCAGGTCTGCATTCGTAAAAATGAAGTTTTCAAGGTGAGATGTTGGTTTGAACATTTTCCGACAACAATGAAGTTATAAAAGTTAACTTCTTACAATAGTTACTTCTGAAGTTCTGATTAACTGTGGAAATGTGGCGTGATATTGAGTGTTCAAGGCGTCAAAATTACCAAAGACTTCAAGAACGCTCTGCACTGTACCATATGGATCTTAGTTGCCCACATGGTTACTGCGAGCGACTAGTGTAGCAGGGTACCTTTAAAAGCGCTTTACAGTCGTCCCTCGCATGGAGAGCTAGATCTGTTCCAGCACACAACCGCTCTATCTTTTTATCTCCTTGTAACACGCTCTAGTTGCCTTTGATGACACAAATAGTTTCCGTGCTATTTGATGCTTGCTGTAGTCGATACCGCACCATGCGAGAAGCGACTGTAGACCGGTCATTTGCTGTCTCCGATCTGCCATTCTATGAGGGGTCAATTGTACTTCATTTGAGCTTCCCATTACCCTGCCTCACGGAAATCCGTCATCAGCCGACGGCAAGTGATGTCATCTTCCTCTCATGTCCTTGTACCTTCAGGTCCAAGCCTCGATGACTCCTCTCCTCACGCCTTGAGAAAGACACGGTGCGGCTAGTGATGCTGTGTTGGTTTTGTGAGCGCGCGCAGTGGCTTCGTGCCCTGAGAATTACGGTCGTACAAACAATTCTATTTAGAAATTCCTGGTAGGAGATTTTAAATTTGCACAAGACGCTTCTGAAACGGTGGAAAACTGAATTAGATCTGTTATAATAAGCGTAATAATAATGTTAATAATAAAAGTTGAATAAAGAACGATTTTGCGCTAATAATTATTAGAAGGCTTTCTGAGCACTCGATGACTGAAGATGACCACTACGTTAAAAGCAGTGCTGCGCACGAACCTATAACGTACGCACCATCGATTGTGCCCGATGTGAGGCCAGTGTGTGTGTTCGACTGCCTCCCAGCCTAGTTTTGGTGTGTTACTTTTGAGAGGAAAAAATCCTCTGGAGGCATAGAATAGACAACAGGGTTGGGTTAGTTAGGTTTGTCTATCGTTTGCTGAGGGACTTACTTCCGCAGGGGAGCACTGTTAGGTTACCTCAGCTATAGATGGGCCTTCGGGACTCCTGCCTTTCGCGCCCACTTAACTTCCTTCAGTTTTGCTGTTCTTCTTTATTTTTCATTCCTCTTCATTCTTAATTTGTTGTTTCTGTGTGCAGAGGATCTTGTGTGGGAACACACCTTGTGCATTCATTCCCCGTTCTCTACACTCCCCCCTAAATGGGGCCTCCTTTTCGGGTCGACATGGTCCAAGTAACTGAAGCGCTGCAGTCTGCAGCACCACCATTTTGAGATAGCAACACGTATGCTCGGGGCAAACAAAGAGAACCACGCCCGTTCCAGCAGGAAGTGATGGCGCTCCTAAGAAGTAGAATTTTTCTCGTTATATTTTCCATTATTAGAACTGTGGAGCTATGTTCATGACTGTTTTAGGTATTCTGAGAGCAGTCAGCCACGCTTGATATGAAACCTATTGTGGGCTGTACTTTGTGGGGCCTAACTCTTTCCTTTCTTTCTTCGCGTCACTAGGCGGTGGGAGGCTGTCGTTTCCCTGACCCGTCTTGATTGGGGTCTCCTTGTCCGCCAGGGGATCGCTATTCGTTAAATCGCGTGCGTTTAAGTTTGGAAAATGTGAACTGAACAACTTGCATCCAAGGTTCTTGCGTAGGGTACATGGTGCCCAACGGAACCGAGGCGCTGGTGTCATATGAAATGCCTTTACGTCTCAGACTTGATTCAAAGTTGAATATCTGGTATGAGAACTCATCTAGAAACGGGCCAAGCTCCGTTTTGAGGATAGAACTGTCTCCTAGGAACTGACCAATATCCATGGTTAAGATTCATCGCAGTTGAGGGAAAAGTGTCCGACGAACATGGTGGAGTACTGCAGTCGCGGGTGGTTACTTCAGGTTCTAATCTCGTCTTTGTGCTGGCGATAAAGTTGATGAAGGTCAAAACTTGAATGTGAATTTTAAACGTTGAGATGAAAGGATATTCATTCGTGATACTAATTTGTCTTTTAAAAAATGTGAGCGTTGATTGCGGTTGGAGTCGCATCGTTTTGTACGTATGACTTTTGTTTGCAAATTAGGCCCGAAATAATGGGTATTTTCGAATCACATATTGAGTGGTCTTGAAAATACATTGAATTTCGATGAATTCGACGCTCTGGAGTCATGTTCGGGCCTCATAACAAATGAGTAAACAGGGAAATTTCATCGTGCCAGGCGACCAGACCAAGAGGCAGGGAGTTGGAATGCTCATGGAATGGATTGTGGCAGTGGGACGTTACGGATATTGGTTGGTGTTCTCGTCTACTGCTTTTATTGTAAATAGAATAGCTTTTGTAAATTGAATTAAAGTGTCATGTTAAATATCTGTAACTTTTTTACGAGACTTTTCAGCTTTGACTTTTGTGTCAAAACTGTTATTTTATACGCGTAGCTATTATATGTGTTCTTGATCAATTACGATTAGCTCTTGTATGTACGATGCCTGTGAAGATTTTATGTGTTTTTAATCTCTAGCTACTTTTGATGATTGTAAAGGTAAGTATAAATGAACTGTTCACTTCCAATATAGCGGCCGATGTAACATTCAGGCCTACAGGACAGTCTAAGTCATGTTTGCGGCTTGCAGTGAACTCAAATGGTACGTTTTATTTACGAGCAAAGAAGTTCGTTCCATTACTGATGATTCAGTGCAACAATTTTTCCACGGCTGTGGTGCTGTGCACAGTGCGGTCGTTCATGGGAGGATGGATAAAATTTCCACCCCTCTGGAGATAAACTTTCTCTGCTCCAGTCTGCGATGGTAAACGGGGAGGCTGATTGCTTGCTCAGCTGCGAAGGATGGGTATTGTTAAAAGTTTGCTTTTGGAGACATGGTAACAGCTGTGGTTACATCGAGCAACGTTCGTGCGACCTGATCTCTGGGTGGAGGGAAATGTGATGGCATTCGGGAGTCGAAGATGCCCGCGGTAGATGGGAGCTAAGTGACTGGGTCCGCAAGTGGCTGGTGAAGTTGATTTAGCCCCGAAAGCTCGCTCACATAAGGGGCCTACTTCTTGAAAATCAACCGAAGGAAAAAGTGTAACCTGGGAATTAAATATTCAATTCGACATAAGTGGAAGTGGAGGCGGCTCGAGCGTTGCAAGGGGAGGGTACGTTGATGATGTCGACCCACACAAACCTCTGGGGGAGGGGGAGGGAGGACTTTTCGTACTTCTTGCAAACTGTCCTGAGCCTCGTGCAGCGGATTCAGTAACGCTGGTTGCGAGAGCCTATTGAGGGCGTCTAAGTTATTCTGGATGACATTTTCTCTGAGACGGCTTAGGACTTGGGTAGAAACCCCAGAATGGACCATTCGACTCGCCCCTGCTGCCACTTCCTCTTCTATTCCTTCGCCCCTCAAGGGGCCTAGGATAGGCTATTGGCAATAGGGTTAGCTTGATTGGGCTTGTCTATCATATGCTATGGGGACTAGCGTCCTCAGGGGGACAATGTTAGGTTACCTCAGCTTGAGCTAGGCCTTCGGGACTTGTACCTTTCGTGCTCGCTTGGGTTCTTTCCATTTTCATGCCTTCTCCACTAATGATTCTTTATCTTTTTTTCCTTCTTCTTCTTCTTAACTTGCTGTTTTTATGCGCAGGGATCTTGTGTGGATACGCAACTTGTGTATAGATTCCCCGTTCTCCTGAGTTCATACTTGTAGGTCGCTACCATATTACTCGCTGTTACTACTACGGCTATTCCTTTATTTGTGAACGACTGACGTGTAAATCAAGTTTTTGAAATGCTAGCGCAATTGCATCTCTTCCTTCCAGCTTTTTCCTTCGCATATTTTTCTATGCCAATTTTTTTACCATCTACACCTGAGCGCGTCTCAGGACCGCGGCCAACTCAGGCGGTTACAGTGCCGTCGAGCGGCGCTGACGCAATGCCAGCGACCTAATGGACTTCAAAACCAGCTGGAACTCGCTCTAAAATGTCGTTTGCTGGATGGTGTATTCTCTTGGCTTTGTAGATTCTCTTTCCACCTCACCGAGGGCCGGTTAGGTTAGATTTATTTGAAAGAATCCATTGTGTTTTTTTTCTGTTAGGGAGGCCTTTTCTTTCTTTCATATCTCTTAAATGTGAGCGTTCGAGTAACCACCGCATGCATGATTCTACTTTTCTCCCTGCATTTGTTCTTGTAACACCGCAAAATCTGCTGCTTTCTTTTCGAACGTAAGGTATGCTCGTTCAGTCAAGTCTTGTCGCAAGAAAAACGGAAACACAAAATGTGTTAAACGGAACTTTCACCGCCATGTTTGGCCAAGTCTCCTGCTTCATTGAAGAGCGCTACCGTGTGCAGTTGGTGTATTAACTTCAAACAATTGCATAGCTGAAGATGTGCCGGAACACTTGAATTTTCCGAGCTACAATAGAGTTTTTCCTTCAATGTTCTCTCGATTAAAGCATTTACTTAGCCTTCAAAGTTGTGATCCAGCTGTACGACTGCCTTCCTGACTTAGGTATAATCTGAAGTTCGCAAAGGCCCAGTTGATTTAAATTTAAGTAAGCTTGTGTTAACCAACGTCAACTCCTACTGCTTGCGTGGTCGAGTTACATACGACCGTGACTTGCGGTTGCCTGTTGTCCAACTCCTGCTCAAGGAGTGGGCGAAATAATATGTTCACCCAGTTCTTCACCCTACGCGCCCTGAATTCATTTCTCGCTCTAAACTATTCAATTTATTAATGTTTTGAGTGACTTTTGAACGAAATAAATGTGAATCCGTTAACTGAGACGTACTTTACGCGTCGCGTTCGTTGTCAGATGTTGGAAGGCGAATTGGAGTGCGGCCAACTAATGTTAAAGTCATATTTATGAGTGATTTTTGAGTCGTGCCAGGGCGTGAAAGGTTAATTGTGAATCACTGCTCTGCAGTTTGTATAGGAATGTAGAAAGGTAAAACAATGTACTCACTGTTTGTAATTCAGTAAATTAGAAACGAAAGACCCGCGCACACGCACATATTGCCAGCGAGCGCCCCGTACCCATTGCTTGTTTACAAGTAACGCCACAGTTCCGCGTTAGTTAATAAGTTTGAATCCTTTTGTTTCAAAGTTATTGAATCACAAGCTGTGAGTTTATTTTTTAGAGCCCTCTGTATTTCTAGCGAGAAAATTGTGCCTTGTTATTTCTGGGGGAATCGAGTTCTGGAAAAAAGGGTGCCGCTGTTGAGTGAATTTTATCAGTGAATCTTCTTTGCCTTCAAGAGCCTTCAAAGCTCATGTCTGGCGGGCAAAGCTGCAAACATGCGGCGGTGCCCGTCTTCTGTGTCAGATCTAGGAGCTTCTGTGTCCTTTAGGGAGTTCAGGAAGTTAGGGTGATGGTCTACGTGTGTAACTGGTTAAGATGTAAACCATTGCCGGGGTCCTTTTTCGTTGTTCTCACATCGGAGCTTGGCTTTTCCGGTCATGTTGATCTCGCCTTAATTGATGTGTGTCCGTATTCATTGTTCGAATTTTTTCATTGAAACTTTAGGTCCAGTCTTTTTTAACGATGAAATTTTCCTTCTTGCGTGTTGGATCTCATTGAGGGCTGTGTTATGTATGCATGCTTTCTTAGGAACTTTTGAATCCGATTTAGACTGGGTGTTAAATTCGTGTTCTTCGCATTGCACGCTGTCAACTTTGCCACATGCCACTATTCCATTCCCCGAAATCGAACTACATGTTCCTCCTAATCGTTTCATGCCTTCAAACGGCGTGCATTGAGTGGGTTTGTGCCATTTGGCGTCCTCTTGTTCCCAGGAGTAGGGCAGGAGAGTTGGTCGCCTCTTCTATTCATCACTCCTCCTCCTCGGCATTCCTTGCTGCGCATCGCAGACGGTGCAGCACTTATTGCCAGGGCATAGTGAGCTGCTTGCGTGAGGTAGGCCTTGCCCCTTGATCTCCTTTCTCAAAGGCGCAACGTCTTCCAACCTACTGTAATTCGCAGCGCCTCCGCTCTCAGCGCTTATTTCATTAAAAGATACGCTTATAGTGCCTGATTCGCCGTGTGGTGGGAGGCACGGGTCCGATATGTCTTTGATAGACGATTGCGCTGCTTCAATGCGCAGAACACAACTTTCAGCTGATTTGCATTTAATGTTTTTATTCGCGTTGTTCCGATGCAGGATTCATTGAATTGGTGCGGTGCTTTGAACGGATAAATTCTCATTTCTAAACGCTATTTAGCTCTAACCCCCTAAGGACAGAAGTACCCTGGCTTCATAAGGCTGCTGTTAGTTTTTCGTTAAAAGTTCAGTGCGGTCTCAATGCATGAGTTCATAAGACTGCAGCTGGTTTTTCATGCAAGCTCAAGGTAGTATTTTTGAAAATATATACCTGTCTTAATTGGGGTAAATCATGACAGAAAACGTGTGCGTTCAAAAGAGCCATTACTTGTGCTCACTACCGAATTGTATTAACTAGGTAAGATTTGAGTTATTTATTTGACTATAATTTTCTTACGTAATCTATAATCATCCTTTTGTGCTTGTCAGTGTCTCATTTCCTGTGTCCACTTGATGGCTCTGATTACTTTCATTTTAGTGGGTTTCAGAGCGCATGATTATGAGCTTGGTTTTTCTTATTTTTTGACCTTTGAAATAAGAGGCGCACGGGATGCACTCAGCGACATCGGGAAAAAGAACTCTGGGTAAGAATGAAGTTGGGATTGGTTTCTGTTATTTACGTAGATTTTTAGCACGTTACTGCAATGTGACCTCCACCCATGGGTCGTTTTGCCCTTAGAAAATAGCTTCCTGATGGGAGGGGCGCTCTATAGCGATCGCTGAAGATGAACAGTCGAGTTAAAATTAGTGATGGTTTATGGTTGGTTTAATTCATGTTCGATTTGTAGTGCTCTTAGGATGCTTAGGACCATCTTAGGATGCTGACTTGGAAACTTTTGTTATAAATTTAACGTAATTTTTTTTTTAATTTCGAAGCATTGAAATTGATTGTTGAATTGAAAGTGTCATGTGACTCCACGTAAATTAGAAATAATTATTTTCTTCTTTCTCTGGAATTTTCACTTTGCATCGATGTATTCGTTTGCTTATGTTTAGCTTTTCTTGATGTTTATACGGTACCATTTTGCTGTTGTGCGTGTAATTATTTTCTAGATCTTTTTTGATACGTACTTGTGATTTTGTATGTTCTTATATATGAACGTGTCACAACTCGTGGGTTATTTCTTCCGTGTACTCCTCGAATGTCGCCCATGTGCCTTCCTGTTCTGTCCAGTTGTTGCTTTTATTCAAGTATATCGTTGTACATTAATTCACGAGGGTTTCTATTTTGTACCTTCAATTTGAGTCTTGCGTGAAGTCTAGTACTCACGAGCCGGACGACAACGCTGAGCTCTCGGAAGTAAAGTCGGACTTTGTTGTTGACGCGACCCCGGCCACACCAGGGCGACTCCAGGGGAGCACTGTTAGGTTACCTCAGCTCTAGACAGGCCTTCCAGGCTTCCATCATTTGTGCGTACTAAGCTTCTTTCAATTTTAACATCTTCGTCCGATCTTCATTCTTAAGTTGTTCCTATCTGCGGGGGATCCGGTGTGGGAACACACCTTGTGCTTAGACTCCTCGTTCTTTGGAGTCCATAACAAAGGGCCTCCTCTCTTTCAGTTCGACATCGTCTGGGCCACTTAAGCGCTCCAATTTATACTACTGCTACATTTGGACATCAGTTTGAACTGCTCCTGCTTGAGTATTGTAGCGATGTCTCAGTGAAGTTATTCGCTGATATTTTCCTCAACACGATTGAGTAATTTTATTAATAAAGATATAATCCTGGCTGCATCTGGTCTCGAGTTAGAACTGCTTCTGCTCTGGTATTGTGAGAAGACCTCAGGCATGTTCCTTGTTGATCTCTTTTCTCTTCACGATTTAGTTGATGGAGGGTAGTTCATCACAGTAAAGTTACTACAATACGTGTGTCTTCAGGATAGAAGGCTCCTATGGAATAAAGGGCTCTGCGCTCTGTCACATTTGACGTATAGGCAACTCTACCTAGAAAATTGTTCCCTATAGGATTCACCTGCCCCGCTATCGTCGAACTACAGAGGAGAACAGCCTACTTCAGCAGCTCCGTTGGGTAGACCTCTAAGAATGGACCAATCGGCTCGTTCCTGTTTCAATTTTCTATTCTGTAATGTCTCTCGTAAAATGCTCATTTTGAGTGTAGAAGCGCGAGTATTTTTGGTGAGACAGTTTAGTGTTCTAGAATTCTATCCCCTAGTCCGCACCACCTCAAGAGGACGGTAATTTTTTCTCCTAAAGTTTGTCTAAAATATTATAGCACTTACCTTTGCTTCCACAATTATGAAAACTAAATAATACGACAACCAGCGACGTAATTTTATCACAATTACACGTTCTTCCCGCTGGACTCGCAATTCCTCAGTAGAGTGCCAACAGCAGGGCCACCATAGTGGGAGGCCGAAGTGTGCTTGACGTGCGAATGAACTCTCCAACATCTTAGCGGAATCTTCATCGATATGAGGAGAATGTTTCCCATGCTGCCGATTTCCCCAATGTGCTGCCACCTGACGTGCAGTAGCATCCTTAGCGTGCATGGCAGGGAGCGGGCAATCCTCAAGAGAGAAAAAGCCCAACTGAGAAAAAGACATCGCCATCCGTGACATAAGTTAGATATGAATAATTCATTATTATGAGCTTAGTTCTCAGGCCCCAGAAAAGTGTTATCCGCATTTTCGAAGCGCGGACACTAATTTAATAATGATAGGAATTTTTTGTAAAATTCCCTCATCTGCTTTTATACCAAAATGTTAATGACAATATCTCGCACGATGTGATGTGTTAATGATAACTCAAGCGTTTGTACATAATGTGAATGCTCCATGACGCCTTGCAGCTGGGATGTTAGGGTTCGACTCCCGGCTCAGACACTGATTTTTACGTAACCGCGAAGTGCTTCCTTTGGAAAAGGAAGCTTTAAACCTCGCATCACTCACGGTTCAGTAGTTATAAGCATTGGAAACTCAACGGTAAAACGTGTTGGAATTGATAAAAGTTATGTGTCGCTGGTGTGGTGTACTACGGTCAGTACGGTGATGAGCAAAATGCGGCCGAGTCAGTGGCCAAGCGCACTACGTTGCTGCCTCCTATATCTACTAGGTATAGGAGGCATTGCCACGGAGGTCTCAGTGTGGGTATGATGCTTGAGAGGCTGATGGGCCTGCCGGACTCAGAGTCCTATTAAAACAGAAAATACGAAGTATGGTGTTCGGCAGCCTATTCGCCCTCCCATTGTGACTCAGTTGTGAAATTAAAGCACTCCAACCTTCCCCCTCTCAGGCGCCTGAGTTCTTTATATACCAGAAGATACGATCAGTACATGAATCAAAAAAGAAAATAAAATCGTTGAGATTCTGTAACATTCACCCTTTGGAAAACTTTGGAACCTGTACAACTCCTGGAGCTTTGTGGCAAAGTTATATAAATTTACGGTACTGGAGACTGAAGGTTCCGAGACACTGGTTACTCTTCTGCCGCTTGTCTAATATTCTATATAATATGTCCATTACTCCATTTGTATGGAAATATTTATTTCTAAATGATATAAATGATTGCATAGCTTCTAAATTCTGAGATGTGTGATGCGACGTAGTACAAGCACCTAAAGCATTGGAAAAGTTTGTACTACTGCTACTACTAATACACTTCATGCAACTTTTAACGGTTCAGCTCCACATTAAATATGTTAAATTAAGGTGCAACACTGAGCTTATCTTAGTTGTAAGTAGGTCTTTGGGACTTCTATCTTCCGTGCTCACTTTATTTCCTTCAATTTTTACATCTTATTTGGCACAAATCTTTTTGCTTTTATTTTTATTCCATTCTTAACTTGATGTTTATATGTGTAGGGGATCATATTTGAAAACACAGCTTATGTCCTTAATATATGGTTCCTTCTTTTTCATTGCAACATAGTCTGAAGACCTGCAATCTATTCCACTATTACTACTTAGTTTGGTTAACTTTTACTTTTAGACCCCATCATAGAAATTTTGGCAGCACTTTAGGCATTTTTTTCATTTTGAAACTATTGAACAAAGGTTAAGTTAGGTCAAGATGACCATCAAGTTAGGTCAAATTAGGTTATAAAAGGTTAGGTTGGGTTATAAATATTGTAGATACAAATGTAAGAGTGCCATTGCAGTGCGTAAAATATGTTGTGAAATCATCATTATTTCAAAATAGATTAATTTGTGCTGGGTTCGACATCCATAATCATAATACATGTATAAGTATACATAGAAAATTTACATCCTATATGTTGCTGTGATGGGTTCCCTAATGTAAAAAATCTAATTTTTTGTATAAAAATAATAGAACAGTTTGAGCAAAATTTGAAAAATGTCTCTTGTTGAAAGTTAAAAATGGTTACCATATCAAGAGTTTTGGGCCTAGTTTGCATCCATATATGATCTTAATAGAGTAATTTTAAGAGTAATCTGTGGTAGATTACATCAATTGACATAAAATAGTTATTGTTTTATTCATTAGTTTTAGGCTTTGTTTTTCCTTAGTCCTGATTGTTAGTAGTGAATAGGTACCACAACTTCTTATGGTGTTAAAGCAATAGGACAGCCAAGAGCCCTTTTGGCCCCAGTAAGTATTAGGGCACTATATTGGTTAAGTTGATATTTTAAGCAATACATATTGGATGAGCTGAAAAACATTTTGAGACTACAAATAATGATGAATGTTCATTTTACTGCACCAACTAAAAAGATTGTGGTATTTGTTGTGCAGTATTTTATTCATTTGGGTGTCATTAGATAAGAATTTATTACCTAAAGGATGTAAACCTATTATCAAAAGGTTTGGAAGCATGGAAAAAGTTATAGTGAAAGATAGTTACACTGTTCCTGTACTGTACAATGCAATTGCCTCAATGGTTGTAATTTAGCTAGCCAAGACATTCATTCTTAACATCAAGTTATCTACATATTATTGAACTTGTGTTGAAAATTTTAGTA
>VOMN01015072.1:0-13631 GCA_014899125.1 Orchestia grillus | reverse complement strand
CTCCCTCTTACGGCCCTCCGGGCTATTCGAACCCTCAACACTGAAGAAATACGTTTCAGAGTAGAAAATTATGTTAAAATAATGCGTGTTTAATTGTCCTGCTAAACTCTATTCAGACTTCCTAAACATAAAGTATTGTTAATTTTTGATTCACCCTCGTACGTGAGCTATAAAGTAATCCTTTATCTTGCCATTTGTCAAGTGATTTTCAAGATAATAGCATTTGATCAGAACGTACGACTACAACAGTTTTAACAGTACTCCCAGAAAAATTTATTAATGAATATAATTAACACAAAGACAAATATATAGAGACGATATCGAACAAAGCACAAAAAGGCCTTCACAAAGATTAAATGCATGCTTCAAATTTAAATCTACGTGAACGACGGGAATTCTTTCATTTCTGTTTTTCTTTTCCTGCTCGTCACTGAAGAAAGGAATACTGTTTTGGTAGTCTCAAGTAGATCCCTTAATGAGGAAACTGCCGAGCTCAAAGAAGGATATCTTTCACGAAGTCTGAGTTCAAGTAGAGCGCTCGTTGAGACTGCTCTTCGAGGTAATATTCACAGTTACAAAAACCAAGGGTTTTCAATTTGTCAAATGGAGAATTTTGAAATTTTTATCTTCATCACTTTTAAATGGTAACCGAGTCTCATTTTCACGACTAATTTTGTAAGAATGTCGGAATGCCGCTAGCGAAAACATTTCACTCTCTATTCTTATGACTTTACCGATTCGAATTTAGATTTTGCCTGTTTCATCTGGCCACAAACCATACTTTTGAACCGCTTTGGAAAGGTCATTAAATGGATTAACAAATTTTTGAGCAAAATCTGGATTTACATGACCCCAATAAAACATGTTTATGGTGTTACAGTCCTTGAACATAAAAGAGTGTATCTGTAATCTATCGCCTTCTAGAAACTCTGTGTCTCTTCTCAGAAATTCTTAAAGCATGATGAAATTCTAACGTGTGAGAGTACGAATAAATATTGAGCATAATACTTTCAGGATAGGCCAATTAAATTCGCATACGCATTTGTGAAACTCAGGATTTTTTATACTGAGAAAGAATCGTAGTATTAGAAACTGACAAATTCCATTTTTAGCCACCAGTTCTAATATTTTATGGGTTACCACTCAAAATATACTAGTCGTACAAACCCTGTTCCAGTTTCCAAAATCGCGCGCATTACTCTGCCCCGTGGGTGCTTAGCTCTAATGTTCAATACGAGTATTTACCGCTAGAGGACGAAGTTCGTTCTTTTAGATATCGAATAAAACTACAATGCTTTTCCATAACGTTGCTAGAACCAAAAATTGTGCCGTCATTTGACTGCGTTAAGAATTTTTCGATTTATTGTGGTGATCACAAATAACTAGAGCGTGAAGAATCGAACGAAATCAAGAAAAGAGTCACTAACCATTGGATGCAGAAGCGCAAATTTTTCATTCATATTTAATAAGCTAAAAATAAAGGCTTTTCCAGAATTATGAACGGAAATTTTAACTTGGTCTTACTCAGCTTAAAAAAAATCATAAGAAACTAATTTCTCTCGGTATTTCAAGGAACGTAAGATCCGGGGAAATTATTGCTTACTATACCATTTTCTGGCTTTGATTAAATTGATTGGCTAGCTTAATAACGACTTTGACATGTCGTGTGCTTATCAGAAAATTTGGTAGTATAGAAGCGAATTGAATGATAATTTGAAAAATAAAATATTGCAGTAGTATATAATAAGATAGTTCTCGCGGGGTGCTCGATGTAAACAATGCATATTCGGAGATGTAACGTCAAAATCATACAGGGCAAAAAAAAAAGAAAATATGTAATGCAAAAGTGGGAGGTCTGTCAGACTGGCTTCGACAAGCAGTCAGCCTTTATTTTTAGTACAAAAGCCTGCCGAATATTTATAGAGTAAACATACGCAGCACTTTGCAACGAGTAATCGTATAACTCGCGAGGCGAAGAGTGGGCAGCGCTAGGGCGGGCAGAGCGGGCAGCGCCAGGGGATAGATGAGGAGGCTGTCAGCAGGAAGAGCGCGCTCGTAAAGGAGGCAATCCGACTGGACAACGTCGCTTCGCGCTCATCCCAGCTGACAATTGGGCAATTTTCCCCAATTTGACATGCTCAAGCTCGATGATTCTTTCTACATTTGAGATGAAAATGTTCATGATGAGAATTTTGATACTCTCAGGTTTAAAATTAATTCGAACGATATTTCCTGAAGTTAAATAGCCAATTTTTTTACCCTCTGTAATTCAAGGCTAACATTGCTGCCGATCGTGAAGAAGTATTTAAATTAGGATAGTTTAAAATAAATGTGGAATATAATTTGTTTCTTTCTTGTTTTAGACTTATTGTGTAGGCTTATTTTATTGCCTAGCAATATGAATAATTTTTTAACGTAATTATCATCATTTTAACTTATCGGTTCACTTTTACAACTCACCGAAAGTAACTCGATGAGTGTTAACTGATATTGCAATTAGAAATTGTCGTATTCTAATTATCGTATTGCGTGAAGAAAGTTAAGTATTAAGTCATAAATGAGAAGCTTGAGAATCAAGCTTGACATAACACGAATGTAAAGATTGAAACTGTAGAAGTGGAGAAGGACAGGCGTTGTTAGAGAGCTTGCACGTCAGGCGTTCTTGCAGAGCTAACGCGTAAGGCGTTGTTAGAGAGCTAACGCGTAGCGCATTGTTAGAGAGCTAACGCGTAGGGCGTTGTTAGAGAGCTAACGCGTAGGGCGTTGTTAGAGAGCTAACGCTTAGGGCTGCTCAGAATGGGCTGCGGTGATTCATGCATATGGTGAGAATAGATAAACCTCGAGTGGCAACATGAATAAGCACACTATCCGACCAAAAAAGTTTGTCGCACCTTTAAGGAATGTACATGTGACGAAAACAGTTGAATTTAATAGTTTATTGAACCCTCTTTTACATTGATTACAGCTTTTGTTTTATAAGGCATGAATTCTACAAGATTTTAGAAACAATCTAAACAAATATTTGTCTAAAATACGAGTAAATGAAGAGAAAAATCTTCCAACGAAGGAGGAAGAGGTGTTGAGGCTCGGAGCTCTCTCCAGCTGGTTCCACAATTTTCAATACGGTTCAAATCAGGAGACTGTGGAGACCATGCCATTTGAGAAAATGATTTCTTGTGATCTCTGAACCAATCTTGCACTACATGAGACCGGTGGATGCGACCATAGTCGTCTTGAAAAATACTGGAATCATTAAGAAGATAACAATCCCTAGACGTGTGCACTTGGTAGCCGAGGAAGCTCAAATAATCTTGAGATTTTAATTTGTTGCTGCATAAGGTTACCGAGCCTAATTTCAACGATGTGAAGCACCCCAGATCATTGCACCGCCCCCAGTACTGTCGGAGCGATGCGTGAAGGATCCAAAGCTTCTTGGGCTTTCCGTCTCAATTTAACTCTACCATCTTTCTGGAGCAAGGTGGGCATCGATTTATCTGGCCGTAGGTCGTGTTTTCACGTGCGACTTAGAGGCCTTTTGCAAGTTGGAGCCATTCTGTTTGATTAGCTTTACTGATCAATGTTTTCATTGTGGCGGCGTAACTTTTTAAACCAATTTCCATCAGTTCTCAGCGTACGGTGCTAGTAGAATGTTTTTTAGGACCTTCGTTGAACATGCCAGTCCAGTGCTGAAAACTTTTCTGCCGTTTTGGTTCCATCAATCGCTTCTGAAAACGCCTGTCACGAATGCACAGAATTTTAACTCTGCCACTGTTACCATTGAATGACCAATGTAGTATCCTTTTTTTCTACTGAGCAGTTGTTCTTTGCGTAGTAGCATGGCATCATTCGAAACACGTCTCTGACTGATTTTCAAAATATGTGGTGTTAAACTTGAAGAAATCACTGTTAAGATATTGTACTAGTCTAAGTTGAGATTGCTCTACACTGACATCACTACTACAGGGTGGCACAAAAGTCACTTTACCATTTTGAACATTTATTTGACGACATTTAATTCACCTAAAAAATGAATCATCATTACATAGCGAATGAAAGAAAAAATTCTGTCGTTTCATCCTATACCAATGACACAGATTTAAAACATATTTTGTAATAAAAATTTACCCAATTATCATATCCCAAAAATGTCGAAATATAGCGAGGACTAACGACCAAAGTTAGGGGAAATTTATTTCTCTCACAACAAATCGTTAGTTGCAGTAAAGCAGAACTTCGTAAAAACATGTAATCATCAGAGGCCTTCTAAATATTGCAATGATATCGAGATTCAGAGACTTCGGCTTAACAGCAGACAAAAGAAGCTCATGCACATCGTGGTATTCATGCAATGCATCTGTAATTTATCGCGTTTCGTTTAATGTTGCAGCAGATTTAAAAACGTCGACTATGTAACGTTTCAGTCAGCTAGGAATTTCACGACCATTAGAACGAATCCTAACAAATTATTTGAACTGTTACCAAATGTAATTAAAGCAACACAATTGTTAAATTTTACGAACCATCAACAAAGAGAAGACTTTGCACACGCATTTCTATGGCGGACGAACGATGAGACTTTCACTTTACCTCAAATCATATCTCACGAGGCCAATTTTCATATGAGTAGGTATGTTAATAAACAAAACTGTCGATAATAGTGTGATGAAACTTTAGGCTAGTCCATGAGCAAACACCTTTTTAGGGATATGATCACAGGTTACCGTCTGGTATGGCATAACGAGTGCAAGAATCATTGGTCCGTACTTCCTCAAAGATGTTGAGGGTACAACCGTTTCAGAGAAAAAAGACAACTACGGACAAATGATACAAGAATATTTATTGCCTCAACTGGAAGATTTAGACACGCAGAATTTGAGGCTCCAACAATATGGGGCTACACCTCATACAGCATGAGAAACTATGGCAATACTAAGAGCAGCCTTTCCTTAATTTTACGTTTTGGTGATGTTCCATGGTCTTCTCATTTATCCACTGCAAATTTTTTCTTATGAAGATACATTAAAGGAAAGATTTACATCACTACGCCTAATACTCTTCGTGAGCTAAAAGACATCATCGAAGAAATCAACAAAATAACTCGAGATACTGTGGAAACGTAATGGAAAATACTGTACGTAGAATAGACATTTGTTGAAACAATAATGGAGAACAAACCCTTGAAAGATTTAATATATTAAAAACTATACTTAAAAATTTTTTCTCTCATTTCATATGTAATTTTTTTCTATAGCTCTATTAGTTTTTGTGTAACTAATGTTCAAAACAATTCAGTGACTTCTGCGCCACCCTGTACATTTTGCCTCATCAGGCTCTTGTGCATGAAGTCTTTGATTCTTCTCTTAATCTCTCCCGTAACGAAAACAAAATATGGCGTCTTGGCGCGTTTTATTCACGAATGTACACGCAAACAGCACTGTTCTTTCGTTTGTCCTGAATTGTCTTTCCAATGAAACACTTCGATCGTCTTGGCAAACCGCGTCAGCTCATCGTCAATATTTGTCGAAATAGAAAGGATCTCAAGCATGCCTTCATTCACCCATTTTGTTAACCATCACCAATATTTCTAAAGTCCATTCTCCGGACACGAGTCCGTATTTTCTATCCGAGTCCAAGTCTTTGCTCGCCGTCACAAGTCTCCTTCCTCCGGAGCGTCAGCCGCCGCCGACCTGCCTCCGAACGCGTGTCCGCGGTGACATTTAGGGCCGCTCTCTATCTCAAAGCGCGCTCCCAGGATGTGCTATCCATTTTCTAGAGGAATTTTTCAATCCTATCTTGGAGATAGATTTTATGCCACCATCACCTGTCGCCGTAAAGATATTTTTCTCTTCCGTAGAGAGACAAAGGAGACGGCGGGTTACCTGCTCTAATGGGATGGTTGTTTTATACTTTCCGCTTGCGACAATCACGGCTCAGTTATAAATCATTTATCTCCGAATTTTAAGTTTAACACCATCGGTATTTCTGTTTCCGGAAATGTTACGGACGCTCATTGCCTTTGTGTCCCAAATTGTCAGTGTTTCGCGATGAACGTTGAAAATTCGTTCACATGCTGAATCCCTTGAGCTAGAAAAATTATGTCCAAGAATCGTTATTCAAGTTCATTTCATAAGCCATTCATTTTCTCATGAATGGTTCACGAAATGAGCACTGAAAATCTACATTCAGTTCACGGTTCTTCTCAATTTATGTAGGAGCTGAGCTGTAAGCCTCTCTAGCGGGAAAATAGTCAGAATTTCAGCCAAAACATGGAGGCTGGCTAATGTGGTCTGGAATTGGGCGGCGCTCACGAAAAGAGCCCCAACGGACACCTGCAGCGTCGCAGGAGCGCATCTCGGAGGACTTTATGTTGGTCAGCTGAGAGTCGAGCTGAGGTCACTTTACGACTCCTAAAATCGGTGCACTCAAATTTCCGGGCTCGCAATGCCGCTCTGGATACGACGCTGACCGCGCCAGGCTCACTGCTTATTCCAAGCGCCTGCAATTTTATTTCCGCTGCGGCTGAAATACGACCGTGTCCTGGGCTCTGAAATTTGCACTGGACCCAGCTTGTAGAGCCTCGGAGACTCGGATCCGCTAAAATGGAAAATGGTAATTTTGGAACTGAAAATGATGGCTGGATACGAACATTTCCAAAACGTATCTCCGAGCAGTTTGCACGAACCTCAACGAGGTAACTTGTACTTATAACGAGTATGTATAAAGTAAATATGTGAATTTTGTCCATTAAAAGTTTCCTAAGTTAAATATTCATCTTGATGAGTATGAAATTATAAATCAAGCTGTAAAATTACGGAGATGGCAAAACTGAGAACTGTCGAAGGAAACTTTTTTAAAGATTTATTAAACTGACATAATAATTTTTCAGTTTCACATGAGCTTATTCTTTCTTTGATAGCTATTCACGTTGTGCCTACTTCTCATGTTCTATGCTCATTCGCACGCCATTCAATGAATAGCGGCCTTTGTCTGTTCGAATGTTTTTGAGACAAATATCTACATTTTTTCCTTGATTTTCGATCGCCTTAAAGAATTCATTTACAGGAAGTACTAAATATACTTTTCACTTTTGAATGATTTATTATGAGATGCTCTACGCCAATTATACACATTGCGTTTAAGAAAAATGTTAGAAACTTTTGAAAAAACTTTGAAAATAGTATGGAGTAGTTGGATGATTACGATAAGTTCATTTGGATCGCACTTTATGATTGTGACAGCATCAAAAACAGTAGATTATATTTAAATAAAGGGAAAGCATTAGTCTTTTCTAATAACAAATCTTTGTTCCCTTCAAGCGACATTTTTAAAGTGACCTACATTATGATATACCATTCAGGCCCCATTTTTTTAAGTGCATATACGCGATGCAAGAATTAATTTATGGTTTCAAACAATGGTTTGAATGAAACTTATAGCTCACAATTCCTTGAATTCTGTTCGGTAGACATTCAAATTTCACAGTAGCTGTTTATATGTACACGAATCTTTACTATTACTCTAGAACTTTTCTGTGAGTGGTGTGTGTTTTCAATTTAAAGTGCACTACTTTACTTCACAACGCATGCCTATCATCTCGGAGAAAAATTCTTAGAATCCGGTTTCATCTATCTATATAGTCTATCTAACCAGCTATCAATGTATCTAGTATAATTCTAAACCTCTGGTCGTCTTGTTTGTTTGCTTTCTTGATAACCGTGCATACGTTTGTTTGTCGGATCTGTGATATTCGAAATTTATATTGTTCGTTTAATCCTGTATTTTGGATACAGAATTAACTGCAAAGGATATATTTCTGGATACGGTTAGATTTTGATAAATTTTATCTGACACAACGGGTCACGAGTAGTTTAGTTAATTCTAAATGTCTTTACTATTATGCACCTTCAATCTGAGATAGCATTCGTCAATCTATGTACATATAATGAAGAACAATTACGTGAAGCCTAACTGCTTGTACATGGATCCGCGCTCGAGTTATGTCTCTGCATCAATACCAACCAGTCAAATATATTTTGTACGTAATAATCTGTATTTTACTGAATTGCACAATAATGGTTCCATTGGCTCATCAATTGATTTTAAGCTGTTCAATTCATCCTGTCTAAAATTTAAAGCAAAAATCTTAAAGAGGCCCACGAAATCGGTAAAAATTTGGTGGAATTATTACCTCGTAAATTTGATGGAAAGTTATTACATACTCCTAATAAATTTGATGGAGAGTTATTTCATTATAAATTAAGTAAAGTCATTGAATTAGCGAGACAGATTTTTTTCTTGTATAAAAAAATAGTAAAGAACGTTTTCGATTCAATATTTACTATACAATGGTAACCTACATACTAATTCTATATCATCTCAATAATTCAACATAACCACCTACGTGAAAATTTGAAACGTTTTGTCTTGAAAATAAAGCATTACTTTTGTTTGATATTATTATTTTTACTATTTCACGCATTGTAATTTATCTATTTATCTATACGACCAGCTTCATCCACCTGGATCACTTATTTGACGATTTGTCGGCCTTAGAAAGTGAGTGGCTTCTCCTCACGACCACTTCTAAATTCCAAAAAATTCTGGCGCTATCATATAGGATTTCCGCGGGGACCACAAAAATGACCACCATTTTAGAGCCAAATAGGTGTTTCTACACGAATTTTTCATTCATTTATATTGCATAACATCATTAGGAAGTGTATATATATATATATATGTATATATGAGGCTTTCCTGTAAATTCGGATTTTTCGTAGCTGAAAGAGTCACGCGTCTACAGTTGTCTTACGTAAATGATATAAAACTCATTCGATAGGAAATTTGAATGCGCATAGAACCTTTTGACTAGAAAATTTAGAAAAGAAGTTTGAAAAAAGACACAGACCTCTGAGTGAAAAAATTTTAGCAAAATTTTAATTTTTCGAATTATTTTCTTAAAAGTTGTGTACTTGATTCATTCAAATTATGTCCAACGGGGCTTATTGTACATATTGAGACACATCACATGCAACCTTCCGCATCTCTCTCGTGCAAATATTGTGGGCTTTGAGAGTTTTTGAAAATTTTCGAAAATTTCGTTTGCATCTGATATCTCGTTTTCTTTCGGAAACTCGACAAATTTATCATCAGCAAAATGTGTTTGTTTTATCGACTTACATACGTGTGCCAAATTTGAAGGAGATCCGTCCCATAGGGGAAGCCCTAGGCCAAAAATGGCTCGGTCCCCTTAAGTTCATGCAACTTTTGTGGACTTAATGCTCATTCTTTTCAGGTCTACTGCAATCTAATTATATTAATCAGGCAAGGAAGTTTTGTATAATATCGGTGAAATTTGCATTACTTTGCCTTTCCTATGAATTTACGTAACTCCGACATGCTGTGGAAATCATACCAAAAGGAGTCGTTTATTTGCAAATCTAAATTTTTTACCCAAGGTTTGGAGCTCAATAACGAACGCGCAAAAATATGAAGCTGTCTTAATTTTGTGTCTCCAACGTTCCCCAAATTTACCTTCATTTGCTGTCAATGAATCGTTCAGGGTTTTAAGAGCAATTTATACCTATAAAAAAATGGAATACCGATTTATTTAACCCCTTTTCCAACCACGACGAGTTTACTCTTTTATACTCAATTCAAATTTTTTATGGTTTGTTCGGGTAAAGTTTTCAACTTAAAACGAAAAAGAACTCTGACACGAGTTTATTGGTCTCTCCTTGCCCTCCCTCGCAACAAACCGGCCACTCCCGAGGGCACTCATGCGTCTTGAGTAAATAAAGTCGTCTCAAAATTGTGCGTTTTCAATGGAAAACATAACTAGGAAGAAATAAAAGCGGCACGTCAATTCTTCGTCGGAAATAAAAAACAAAAAGGGAAAATGCTCATCAAAATCATATGCTTCTAGGTTTTACGCTAGGACTAAAGGACGCTCGCACGTTTCTAGATTGATGAAAGTTGAAGGTTACACTTGGTCGGTGACTATGCGAAAATGAAATGAACTTTTTTTTACGTCAGGAAGCTTCCTGATAATAAAGGTTTTTACTACGTCAATCTAGAAACCTGAGAGTTTCCCTGGTGCTGAAACTTGCCGTTCTGATTGAAACCAAAGGAGTTATGTCGGCACAAACACACAAAAGTCTTGTTTAAATGAAACCAAAGAAAAAATTGTTTTTCTCAGAAACTACGATAACTGTTAATATGCTGAACACCTGATGTTAATGAACAATTAATTTTCTATTTTTTTAAGTATTATCGAGCCGACGAAAGCTTTATTTTGTCGAGAGAACAAATAAAAACCGTCAAAATCGTCCTAGGGGTTTGAGCTGTATAAAAAGTGCTACCCAAAGCAGCAGCAGTGCGTAGAAGGAACAAACTCATTTCTCAACATTATGTTAACACTCCTGGGTTCAAAACCCGGCTTGCTCCAGCTTGAAGCTGCACGCGCTCCACGAGTTATGAGCCTACAGCATAATCAACTCGCTAAGAGAATTCATTTCTCAAACTGTTCCTGCTGCCTCGGTATTAATTTACACAGTCAACGATGGTTAATTGACGGCCATGTTGGATGGCTAGAATTGCACCGACCTTCGTTAATCGTAAGAAGAGAGTTACCGGCGGCCAGGATCCGTGACGGTAATGCGATGCCGCTGCCAATTAATAACTCGAGCTACATGGGCAGAGCTTCGGTCTTTATTTTTCAAAACTGTTATTACTATGCCTGGACTTCACAGTCTTCATCGTTAATTAGAAACTGCCGACGCTGAAACGTAGTTTGCATGTAAGTTTAAACTTTTATTACTCGAATATTCTTTCAACGCAGCAATTTTGCTATCAATTATATTTTTTGCAATGTGTCTTTCGTGACTCGGTTTTTAGATTTGCAAGTCCTAGAAGCGAATCTAAGCTTGATAAGATTTGTCTTTGTCATTTTATTGCATCGTAGATTGATAAGAAATTTCTAAGGGAAGAAAAAGCTCTCAGATTTTAAAATGTTAGACGCTCTAAGCGAGCGACTGCGTGCAGGCCCGCCGTTGTCAGTTTAATCTCAGCAGTGACACGAGCAAGTGATGGCACCAAATGTGTTTAGTATTCCATTTAATTACGCACAGAGACAGTTATTTTATCGTTCGGAAAACACTAACCTAATATATGAAGAACCACAAACTTTCACTTTTGCTGTTCTTATTAATTACGGCAGCGATATACTTGAAAAAACTTCAGATTGTCGAAAAATATTGAAATTCATCTCTATATAGTGTGAATGACTGTATTACCAAAAATCTCATGTAACTTCATTTTTTAGCTAAGAAAATGTTAGAGTGGACTAGGACGAAACTGAAACCAATGGAGGCCCTCCTGTATTTGTTTTTTACAGAAAAAGACGGTGAATTTTGCGTTTCGTGATCAGCATACACCCAAAAATTGTGTGCCTATCACGGAGCTTCACACGGCGTACACGCTCAAGGGTGACGCAGGTCTTGCGGTTTGCCTCTGCCTGCACTGGAGCTTGCCGGGAAGTTTAGATCGACTACCATGAGTGTCGCTTGAGAAACTTAAGATAGGAATTTTGCTTTTAAATACGTACAAGTCGGAGCTGTATCCGTACAGGCAAGAAATATATGAGCAACTTTAATGGGCGACTTTTTTTACTACGCTTTCCTTGATTACATTTGTGTGACCGTGGAGGGAAACTGGCAAAATAGTTATCAAAATTTGTGTATTGTAACATTTTTCATCCCTGTGCGAGAAATATCTTTGATTTTAATTTTTAAAATTTATTCAGGAGTTTATGAAAAATTAATTTGAAATTTGTTTTACGGATTTTATAAAAAATTAAGTAATATTTTAAACAAAAATATGGAAAACTAAATATTTAGTTTTTGAATTTCAAGTCACTTTCTCAGTGGAATAAAAGCCCTCGTTGACTATCTAGTAACCTCACCCTACGGCTGCGAGAATAATTCCCCGCATTTGCGGCGCGCTTCACTAGAGTAACACTGCACTTGGGATGTGTTTTTTGCGGGCCACCAAACCTTCTGAAGGTCGCAGATTTTGCATGCATATCCTCGGTACCTGATGGGGCTTCACCAAGCATAAGATATCAGTGTGAGTATAGTTTGACAAAAAAATTAAATTGTATTAAAGGAATTGTTTAGCGTTTTTGTTAAGTGTTTATGCGTCATATTCTGATAATTCGCAAAAAACACACTATAGGTTAAAGAACTGGCAGGACAGAGCACCGTTTTGGTTTATTCGGTTATTCCCCTTTGTACTGTATGAGCGACGGTTATATGATGAGAATTTTCGCAAGTAATTCTTATCGTCTAGAAACTTGAAAATATTATTTTTATAGATATAGAAACCAAGAAGAATGAATTACCTCATCGGAAGACCATGTAAGCTAAACGAAGAACCGTTTTTGTGTTAGAGTGTGTTCAGTTTTGCAGATGTGAAGCTACGTAAAAATGTTTTCTTGAAAGGGGATGAGCAAATCGAGCAGTATTTCTCTGTACGTTATCTCAAATCTACCACTACGATGAGTTCAGGATATTAAAAACATTAATTCCACATCTCATTTTTCTCCCGCAGTGCAATACGGCGATAGCAACGAAGGCTTTTTTCGACCTGATGTTCAAGGAGCCTGTGAAGGTGATGCTGTTCGGGGCGGCGTGCACCCACGTCACGGACCCCATCGCCAAGGCCTCGAAGCACTGGCGCGTCACGCAGGTGAGGTGACAGGCCTCTGCGTGCTCGGTCTCGCGATGAAGTTGTGTGGTGGGAAATTCTCGGCACAGACGAGGCTCCCTAGTTGAACATTTTTACCGAACATCTACAATGATGTGAAATTTTATCTCCCCACCTGCTGATATCACCGCTGACTGGGTGAATGTATTCAACCATTCAGCGGTGTTGTACCGGCGGATGGCGAAACCGTTTCACTTGATTACCACGAGTGTATCGGTGCTAATGCTACGGTATGAATTAGAATGCTGAGATTTTATTTTTAGGGAGGCGTTTATACTTAGATCAACGTGTTCTGTCTGCGATTTGCATATCAGGTGATTTGAGGGACGGTTTCACTTGCAAATCCAGCTCGTAATTTCACCACAAATTTTTCATGAATTTTCAAAGGAATAGTATTAAGCATAATAGAAAATAAATTGCATTTCTGAGCCCAGTTTCCAGTATGAGGGTGTCAAATTATATTCTCGTATTTTAGTCATTGTTGAACATCAACTAAAAACTTGAAAGCAATCAGTGCAACAGTGAAGCCACAAAATACAAGTGTATTATCAGATACTACATCATAGTTATAAAATCATTTGCGGGGCAATAGAACATAACCATTTGGCGACAAAGCTCTATAATTTCAAGTTCACTAATCTTGTAACCCAAAAATTACTACACATCACCGAACACTTAGTAGTGAAACAAGCAAATGCCTTCAGGTAACCTTTTTTGAAGAAAATGAGGCCATTTTCATGCATTTTTGAGCGCTGATATCGAAGATATTAAACTATTTTCTAGGTAAACATGAAACGGGTTCTCTGTATAGGAAAGAAGAAGAAATAAATTATTCCATTCGACAAATATATGTACTTTATTAGTACCTT
>VOMN01015066.1:0-43845 GCA_014899125.1 Orchestia grillus | reverse complement strand
TAGTAATGGTATGAATCTTCATCAACTCCAACTAAACTGAACAAATTTTCCAAAATTAAGCATCTGAATTTCTGAGGTATCCAGTTTTACATTATATCAGTGAATCCTTACGGGAAACCGAAAGGGAAGAGATTACCAAGATAACAGACATATCTATAACAAATCAATACATCTATCAAGAAAAAAATCCGGCGAATTGGACCAGAACTCACTAGCGCCGTAATTAATAGCCTTCGTACATGCAGAATATAATTTTAAAAAAGTAATCAACATGAAACTTGTAACTCTTAAGATTGTGTAGTTCTTCAGGTTTTCAAAATCTTCCCATTATCTCAGACGTTATTATAGATTCTAATTGGTTTCATCATTGAGAATCACCTGGCACGTAGATCACAGTAAACTCTTTTCGGTATGTACCCCATAAGGAAACAATGATATCAAATAAAAAGCTGGTATGTCTCAAAATTTCATGGGAGTTAGTTTTTAAATGTACGTTAGATATAAGAGGAGTTGATGAAGATTTTCTTCGGTCTCGTCATTAAAAACAATCCTGTTTACGCTCGAATGATATGAATTTTTTTTAAACGATCGGGTCCTGTTTTATTCCTTGGAAGTACGGCGATAAATGCTTCCTAGCAATTTACACAATTGAATGAAATGACGCTGTTAACATCTGTGCACTGCAGCAAGAAAAGTATATCTGAAACTAAAGAGAAGATAAATATTCGTTAACAACCATTTAGAGTTACGAGTATTTAGCAAACAAGGCTGCTTCATCTCGACAAGGTAATTAGTTATTTTGAAGTCGACTAGGTAATGCGATGGCCTACTCCCACACTTTCCTCCTAGTCTTGAAGTAAACTCCATACCTGTAACTTGGATAGCTCGTCATTGACTGAACTGGTTGGTATGCATCCTGTATTGGGGGGCTAGTTTTGGAAACGTCAGAAATGCTATGACCATATTCCAGAGGCGCTTCTCAAAAAGGCGCTAATGCATCACACATCACTCTCTTCCATTACACAACTGATTGTGTACAGTGTGGGAATACAATGCGCACCATGGTTGTCGCCCAATGCGCGTGGGAACACCTGAACTGGAACAAGAGGTAATAAGGATGTTTAAAATTTGTGTACACGCATGTACACGAGCCGATGGATAGCCGCTCGGACTATTTCTTACTGTAGTTCAGGAGGTTTCACCTAACGAACAAGGTACATCTACATCATCTATAATGAGTCCATTTACTCCTCCCTCTTGATAAACCCAGGGACGCACCATTTACGCAGTGATACCTGCAGCAGAAAGTGCTCCGACCAGCATTTCGTTTAAGTGATGGAGCTTCGTGATGGAGTCTCCTCAGCCCGTAATGATAGGTTCAACAAGCATAACACCCGAGCATGGGCAGCAGCAAACTCACACGTTTCACAAGAGCGTGGGCATCCGGTGATGTTCAGCTTCGAGCGAGCATCATTCATGACATGCTCATTGATCTGTTCATCCTGTCTCCACATCTCAGCGAAAGATTTAGCGGATTTTCCTTCATGAAATACTACTTCAAATGGTGGATGATGCTCCACTGAAGATGAGCAGAAGAATTTGGCACCAAGAGAGTGGAGCTCAAGTTCACCTGGTAAATAGAGGCGGAAATATTCAAATGCAACCCTCGCAACCCATGGTTGATCGTGGTGGTCCTGTGGCGTTTCTACCAAGGTATCCGAACATGGCACACATTTATTTTTTCCTCGAAGGACACATGATGGGAGTTGTGTATTAGACACCTGATCAGTCAGAAAAAACCTTGTAGTAATAATTACTGTTGAGAGCTTTGGAAAAGTTACGGATGAACCAGCAAACTTTAAACGCGTACGTGAAGCAAATCTACAGCGCTGCTGCGCGTACATGTACACTTGAAGTAATTGTTCCTCTGAGTACTTTCTGCGGTGTGAAATGTTATGCTGCATTGTTCTGTAACTGCTAAACAATTTGAAATATGCTGCGTACTATCTCTTTAATTTAATATTTTTGCATTTTTACAGCGTACTGTCATAAATGACGCTATGTATATTCTGGATGGTACTCTAAAATATCATGTATGTCAGTAAACGGATTTTCACGGAGCAAGTTACTGGTCAATTATGAAGAAATCGATTACTTAGCAGTTAGGTTGAACGTATCTATGGCTACTACATCATAAAACACATTTGTAATGTATAATATATGTTTCAAATGCTTCAAATGTAGTGATTCAAATTTATTTTACTACATCTGCAGAAACAACCCTTTGAAAAATCAAAGTCGCCACATAATTACTTCTGTCAAGGAAATGTTCAACTTTTTTCGAGGTACATCTTGGAGACCAAGACAAAAGCTGAACTGATCCCATAGCCTGCAACCGAGCGTTGGAACCTTGCAATCAAGGCCTCAAGGAAAGAAGGTTAAGCTACTGTTCAGTGTACTAATCGTTTACAGACAACCGCCCAACCGTTTTGATATCTCTTACTTCTGTCTTCTTGTAATAAAAATATTTCTTAACATCACTAACAATAAGTAGTATTGCATTAGGCACCCCGGAATTTGCCTATTTCAGCTATAACTTCCCGTACCAGAAATTTGTTATTTGTATTTGTTTACGTCATATGTATTTTCAGCCTATATAAATTTGTGTGTTCTCGGAATTCTTCTAATTCTAATTCTCAACAATAACGTCTTCAATAACGTTGATGAATTTTTTTTTGCGTTAGTTCACAGAAGTTTTTCCAAAAATCCGTCGTTAAGAAATTATTGCAAACTTTACAACTTGACTTTTTTACTGTAATTTCGCTGTCTCGAGCTTACAATTCCTGCTTAATATCATTATCAGTATACTGCATTATACGCTCAACTGTATCCGACATGCATTGTTTAATCCTCTACGTTTATGCTAGAGAATTAATTTCGTAGAACGACGGAATGTTCTATTTCATTGACCCATTCCGGCAGACTCGGAGGCATTGCGTCGATTAATTTCTACGCTGCAGCAATTCCCCGAGGTATTTCCGAGGCTCTGACGGACGCAGAATGCAGCGTACATGTTGTAGCATTACGTCAATGGCTTCAAAATTAATTTCCGAACTGTGAGTGTTTAGCTATCTGAATTTAAAATATCAGCCTCACTGACAGGAACGCTAGATGCGAAGTACCAGCGAATAACTCTAGTGATATGTAGTTGATTAGCTACTTTTTTTACTGCCATGAATTAGCAAATTTTTTGTTCAAAAGCTATTAGAAGTTCTGGTTGCAAATTTGTTGGATTTGAATGCAGTTTGAAATTCGTTATTTGAGTAAGAGAACGATAAATTTCTGAGCCACGACTGCAAACACTGTCTCAGAAATTATCAGAATCTTAGTAGACACTATCGCATAATAAATTAAATTAACAGTTTCATGAGCTCATAGGAAGTCGTAAAATTGTACATGGTGAGAGAAGTGGATATAATTCAAGGAATGCCACGTTAACTTCATATCTCTCATGAAATCGATAAACGTGTTGAAACTGTGTTTGTATACAGGAGCTAAAATTGAATTCGTTATGAAGTGAATCTGAATCAAACGAATTGCCGTTCTGCATTATTGATCGACACAATAAAAGCAAAAAACGGGTAGAAATGAGTTACTTTTTCAACTCAATGTATTTCGATTTTCAGGTAATGAAACTGAGTTCATAACAAGCCGAGTCTAACGGAATGAATAGTGTAAATTAAAATAGCTAGCATCGAAGTATAATTGCAGGTAAAATTTAAAGTTACTGTTTATCCTCAGCTATGATTTTCATACTTCTGAACTCAGTTAAATCAGGCTTTTATGTTGCGAAATAACTCTCAATTAATAAAAGTACGTTTATCTACTCTGGTCATTTGTGTATTCGTTAGAATATGGAAGATTACTTTGGGAAAAAACAGCAGGTAAACCCCCAATTTCGAAAGAAATCTGCCGATCACTTCCCCAAACCTATACATTCCAATCTTCGTGTACGAGAATTCTCGTAGTTGCTGGGAGACGCTCGACATTTATTTTACTTCATACACACTCAAAAGTTTTTCGTAGTTTTAATAGAAATAGCGACGTTCAGTACGCAATTTCCTGTAGAAAGTGAGATTGATAAGCTCGCGAGTTTTTACACGCGCCTTTAAAGCAATGAGTCAGTAAAAATATCCAGAAAATGACGGATCACATAGTTGTCATTAACCTGCTCTTATTACTTGCCGTCAGTTACAGACGTATATTATTGAGCAGAATATGTTAATGGACGTATGCTACAGAATTATTCTGAAGTAAGATCACACCTTACACTTTAAGGTCAACCTTCGGGGGGGAACGAAATAGAGAGATCATAGAGGCTTAAGACAAAGTTTAAGACATTTATCTGTGTGAAATGTGCGGTAGATAGAAATACTATTTCTAACTCTCAGAAATGAGGTTCAAAACATTGATCGTGCTCTGTGGCGGGCGGATGTCTCTCTTGTACCCCTTTCAAATAGTATCGTCCTATTCATACATATGTACTGAAGAGTTTTCTCGTGATTTGTTCTTGAATTACCATTCATTTTCAAATTACGATGTCTAATCTCAACAACAAAGTGTTCTTTCAAGTCTTTTTAGACGACGATCATCTTGGAATAATTACTAAGTTAAACAATGGTAATATTTTATACGAACGATGAATAATATAATAATAAATTCTTTTTTGAACTCAAAGTACAATTAGAGGCTAAAAATAACTTGTTAGCAAGTACGCTAGTATTTCCGTAACTGCTGCTGTGTTCTAGAGCCTCATGGCAGCGTCGTTTTTGACATCAGCTCGAGGGATTTTTTCATCTCGGCTCATCACAGAATCCTGAGCAATTTTTCAGCGTCTTTCTACTGGCGCATGATATGAAGGCAATGATAGGAAGGCAACTGCACTTTGTAAGACGGCCGTTGCAAAATGAGCATTGCACTTTTAGTCTCACTCTTGAAGTGAAAAAATATAACGGAACGATGTAGTTGAAACTAACTTAAATAAATAACTTGTGATTCTGGTTTTGATATGTAGATCAAATTTAAATGCAACCAAATCAGTAAAAATATCTCCTGAAATTTTTCAAGATTTCCCTTCATTTTTGTGAACTTTGCTTGGTAAACCACTGAGCTGTACCACGACGGATATTACTTTTGGACTCCTTCAGTTAACCAATGTCAATATATTTGTATTTGTATGCACGCTAAAAGGTACTGGATAGTTGCACAATCTTATTCATAATTAGAGACGTCTCAAGTTGGAGCAATTTTTCGCGTAGAATCTCAAAAGTGAATTCAAAGTAATACAAGACGATTTTTCTCATGCGAATCAACAATTTTACCCTACCAGGAGAATAGCCTAATCAACAACATTACCAATGAAGAAAGTTTAGTCTCCGCTGAATCAAATTCATGACTTACCACCAACACTACCGTAAATTTATCTCATCGCTGCCCTTTCGCCCAGCTAAAGACAGCTTTTTCGTTATTTCATCTTCTTTGAGATGGCAGAGCTTGTGAACTCTTGCAAACATCTTCTCGCGGGTCGACAGCGTGGAAGTATTTTACTGAAAGACCTGTCCTCGAACGCCCTGCCCAAATGCATCGATTGGACTGCTCTCAAGAGAGGCGTAAACATCAGACCGTACGTGCAAGAGCGGCTCCCAGAAGAGATTGAAGCAGCCTCTCAGATTTGCTGGTGAGGTAAAATGAAACTCGTGCATCTCGACCTTAGGACCTCTTGCCATTTTCGCAGTCTGCGTCGATAACGTACGTGTAAGTAAATTTGTTCTCTTCTTTGCGATTTGGTTGATTAACTGGTGGAATTAACTATCCTTAAATAGTTCTGAGTTACATGAGTTTAAAAAATGTGCAAATTGTTGGCTGTTGATTACTAATAACAAAGCAGATAAGTAGTGGCATTTTCATGAAATATATTTTTTAAATCTTTTAGCGGAAACATCATGCTTGTGAGTATTAGTATGGATGATAATGCTGTAAAATTTAAATTAGAATTGTTACAAGACACGAGCTGACGATTATATGAAGTGAACTATTTTATTTTTAATGAATATATAGTAATATTCATGCACCACCTTAAAATAAAATACCCAGTATGTAACAATAACGTCTTGCATTGGGAACTAGTTTAAAATAACAAAAGTGAGAAAATAGAACACTGTCCTGAACAATAGTAGGGGCTTTCTAATTATCTCCTACATATAGTACGTGCTGACAAGCAGTACGTTCCATGTGAATTTGCAAGCGATATTTCGAACGATTTGAAAACTTGATGTGAAATTATTTCAACTTTAAGTATGTCAATATGAAAGAATTAACATACATTTATAATGAAATTCCCCCATTCCTAACTTACCATCGATTATGATGGTATATTTCTATATATCTCGCCCTCTCACTCAATTTCTTCTTTTCTTTTGAAGACAGCCCCCACGATGTTTTATCATTTCGCTTCACTCCAACGCTACGACGTGACGCAGTTTAATTCAGTCGCCTAAGGATGTCTCTATCTAACTATCTGTTCCTACTTCTTTGAACAAGATCAGCCTCATAATACTTAGTACTGTAGGATGCCCTAGAAGTCATAGAACTTATTCGGGCCCACATATAGCTATGTATAAAAAACTGTCCATTATAATGGTACAAGAAATCCATGCTTGTAATATCTTTAAGTGATGTAACACTTGTGGTGATAAATTATTTCAAATTGTTTCAAATTGCACTCGCCTCACTGCCCTCAAAAACCAATCACCATTTGAGGGACGCCCAACTCATAGGTTGATTTTTCTGGACGTCCCTTCTAGCGGCTAAACTCGCATTTTGCTTCTCTGAAATCCGGCCTTCATTTGTTGCGACATTCTTTTACCAATCTTTTCAGATTTTTACAACAATATTTTTCACGTTACTGACTTTCAAGCATTGCTCATCTGTGTATGCACGGTAATAAATTTCTTTCCTTCAAGTTCCAGACCTGTGGCTTACCTAACCACAACTTTCTAGCTACAGGACATTGGAAAGCCCATAAAAATCGCACGGGACATTATAATGTGAAACCGTTGAAGACGAAGCGTCGTTCCCAAACAACCAAACAATCTAAGTTCGAACTGACGTATCTGTTCAAAATTTTGATTAGCCCGAAACATAAAAATATGAAATTTACCATTTCTCTCTTTATCGGCACACTGGCTACGTAATAACGTTGGCATGCCTCTCACTTAAATTAATGAACAATGTTCGAGCGCCTTTCGATGGCAAGGACTCATTATATTTGAAATGATTCCTTTTTTAAAACTGAATTTCAAATCATTTTGTGCATCGTAACTAGAAAGTGTGGTTTTAAGTAATTGAACACATTTTCTACCATTATAACTCAGTTACGGCGAAGATTTATAAATTTTCTTCAGTACTCTGGCCAAAATGAATACAAATATAGTTTGTTACCCTAAAGTTGACAACGTAGGAATTTTCTTTGTTTTTAGTTTTTTTTTCATTTTAGAAACGTGTATCTTCTACCACCATTTGTCATGTAATTTTCTTTAAGTGTTTTTAGCCCTTCAGATGACATTCCTTTAATTATATTTTTACAATACTAGACTGACATAATTGCCAAATTAATGTTTTGTATGCTAACATTTGTACTCCTTTTTGTGCTCTGGAATAGACTCGTCTATAGGAATAAAAATGTAAATGTTCGTTAGTTCAAAATCTTATATCTCCAAAAGTTCTTAACCGATTCATTTGAAAATTCGACATACACAAATTGCGTTTGAATACTTTCATGTTTTTTATTTGGTCGTATGCCGTTAAATTCGTTAATTTTTTAAAAACACTAACATTTGTTGGCCATCTGTGCGCCCGTCTTTCTTTTCCATTTAACCAGACTGAGCCACAGCAACGCTTGGACGGGTACAGCTAGTTATAAATAAGTCAATCTAAACTATTGCTTGCCAAAAAAAAGACTTAGCAGGTGGATCGTCCAAGCAATTTGACGGAATAACAAAACATAGCGAGAAATCTTTGTTAAGTTCGACTTGATTTAACCTTCCTACAACCATGTGAGGCTCACAAAGTTTTTCCTAAATTCTTGCATGGTCTTCTTTATGAGAAATAACTTCGAGCCATGACCAAATACAAGCCCTTACGGAAACAATTCAGGATAACGAATTAAAATGGAACTAAGATAATAGAGTGGCTGACTTCTCAGAAGAAAAATTTCATACAGTACCTTCGTTTTATCCTTGGGTAATCCAAAAGCACCTTACTGTAGAAGACTTATTTCTTTGTAATGTCGAAACTATTGTAAATATATTTTCAGAATGAAGCCCTTTCTCCTTTGAAAAATGTTTAATCGGCGATATTTTGATGATACCTTCATGACCTCTAAAGAAAACTGCACGAGGAAGGCTTCGTCATTTATGTCAATAACTTTTAATACAACATAAATTTTGCACTAGAGGAAGAGTAGAGAGACACAATGAAATTTCTGGATGTTTTCATACAGCACAAGAACAAGTCTATGAACCAAAATTCACAGAAAACTAACCCTGCATCGGCCTGCAAACTAGTTTTTAGCGCTGCTACTCATCTGCATAAAATTACGGCACTCAAAACCTTGGACAAACGTTTTACCGTCTGTCATCTGACCAGCTCCCATTTCATTTAAGAAAGAAACGAGTTTCTGTAGAGAATTCTTCAGAAATAATGGCTACCATAGTAATTTAGTTTCAAGTTTATTTGTATGTATCTAAATTAAATCTATAAACGATGTCTAATAGTACCTGTGAATGGTGAAGAAAAAACGATGTTTTTTTAGAGTACCTAAAATGAAATTGTACATATAGCGTGCTATTACTTTAAATCGTAAATTTTGATCAATTTTTTGTAGGATAGTTCTGATGCGTTAATTCCTTTCAAGTTTTGTACTTCACCTGAGGGTTTGGATTAGACTTCAGAGTCGATGCGGTAATGGAATAATAATTAAACATCCGTCTTCGGCGGGAATCGAAAGATAAAATATGTTCGATATTCTGTAAGAAATGTAAAAGCAAGGTGGGACACACAGCAGAGACATGCTCGTGTCTGCAGTTTAAATTAAAAGTGAAGCTGTACATAAGGCGACATCTGACGGCTGCAACGAAGAACTGTCAGACACGAACTGGTGCTAGTTGAGAGAGATGCGAATGGACGGGCGATAGCTCATCTTCTTTAACACGTTGACTCCGATTCTCCACACGGGTAACATTACATGCCGACAAATATCTCCACTGCGAATATAAAAATGAAGGATTTTGGTTTCACAAATTTGGTTACTCTATTAATTTCCTTTCTAATCAGAACTAGCTTATTCGATTGATGAACACAAATTCGATGAAAACTCGAAAATTTGTATTTATACATGATAGTGCTTTGGTTACATTAGGTTAGGTTAGATGTTCGCGTGTATCATACATGACCCACTTCGGAGTCTACGTGTTGAGAACTGGACGGACCTGGATTTTGAAGATAACTTTGTTTCGGCAAATGCGACGTTCAACTACGAACAATACTACAGAGGGTAATCAGTTTATTGCATATCGGTAGATTGTCTGGGATCTGTGAACGATCTGTCTACGGATCAGAAGAATTTACATCCAAGTCTATTGTTTATACTTCCACCCAGGACGTTAAAAACAGTGACTTCGAAAAAACACTCCAAGTGGGTGACAGACGCTGTATAAATGTACTTCAATACAGTTCTTTGGGCCTACAAGTAGTCTACAATTCGATTTAGCAGTTAGCAATATTACTGGAACTATAAAATACGAAAATGTGACGTAAACAAACTTCGGATTGCAAATGAAAATATTTAAAAAAATTGAAAAGCCCTTATAATATTTTTTAAATTGATCATTGTTTTCCGCTCAATTATCGTTATTGTTTTTATAGTTATTGTTTTTTCTGTTATGGTTTCTTTAAATTAGTTCTCAGAATTGCTTACGATGATTTTTACCTTACGAAGTAATTTTAAAGTATCAGTGAAAAAAATACGATGGAATTTACAATTTGGCGTATTTACATGATAATCGTGGGCTATACATATTCATTCTTCATTAAACAAATATATGTGAAACCTGATTGCCAGCAACTCTTCCTCAAGAAACTTACACTGCAGACCAGGAGCACAGCCATTCAGCCCAGATTTGTGAAGCAGGCGCCCAAGTCTCCTTCTAATTCATCAATGTCAAGCTGAAATAATGCTCCCGACAGTGTTAGGCTGCCTTTAAAAGAACGCAGGCAAGGCCTCATTTATTCTAAGTGAAGTTAAACCATAGAACGTACTATTAACACTATGATTAGATGTATTGTCTTGGATTCAGGCCCCTCAAAGGTGCATGGCTCTCTCGACTACAGCAACCCGGCAGAAAAATTTGAAATTTTGCCAATGAAATTGCAGCCAAATTGCAATCCTACGCTGGCAATTGTGCTGTTAGACGGTGAAGTGTTTAGAACTACGCATGGATGTGGATATGGCTTCAGGATTTAGAAAAAAATAATGTAAAGGAGGGACTAATAAGGAAAACAAACATCCCTGAAAGTGGTACAGCAAGGAACGAGAAATGTAAAATTTTTGTGCGTGCGGATAGTTTGACTTCTTTAATATTTTCATTTGAATTGACAGAGCAAAACATGGAAGTGTGATGCGTTTGGGGCAAAAAGCTCTAGTATTACACGCGTTGAATACATTGCACCAGGTCTGTTCCAATGAAGAACGAGCTTTGGCTACATAAACTTTACTACAGTAAAGTTTATTGGGCAAGGTGGTGCAAAATGCCCCTGCAGAGCATACCTCCTCCTTACAACGCACCGCTCTTATTGTTTCTACTAATATTGAAATTCTCCGAGCAACTCGTTTTCTCTAACAAGTCGCTGCTGCCTCCTGTCTCAACAAATTCTGTTCAATTTCGTCCACACTTTAGCCACGATGGTGTTGTTAGGATGGTTTTCGTACGGAGAAAGTTATAAGTTGAGAGAGGAACGAGTCTATTACTGGTGGGCCTCGTAATCAACGGATTTTTTAACGCTAAAATCGAAGAAGAAATAGCGAGGAGTGACAAGGTGCTTCAACGTGTAGTAACGCTAAATAATTTATTTGCTAAAATTTAGATTTCTTAGGTGTCTTTTTTGGTGCTTTCAATTTTTCACGTAAAATTCCTTCTTCATCATTTGAGCTTTATACATAAAGCTCAAGCTTTATACATAAGCTTTATACATTCATAATGCTCTACTCCTAAGTAATGTATTATAAAAACACAACCTCCAAACAGTTTAAAAAGTTTAATTAATGTTTTTTGCTAGGGTGCGGGTGGTATTTATTCAACCCACGAGAACGATTGTACGTTGGTTTATATACCGGGGCCAGAAATGGCAAGAAGCCCCAGGTTTCTTCTCCAGCAATAATACTTTTCGTAAGTTTGCATTACTTCTTGAACGATCGAACAGCTCTTTGCTGACCCTCACATTTTTTTCCGGCCGATAGAAATTATAGACGTAAGAAAACTTTTCGCGAAGACGTGGTACGCGCCAAATATTTCCACTGGATCGTGGTAAGATCTGATGACGTCCTACTAACACAAACTTTCTCGGATCCTTTTACGTTGTAGACAAACAATTAACTCGAATCGCAGGTTGAGTTAAGGTTATGTTTTCATCGTTTGCTTGCGTTGAAGATCGCTGCAATCTTGAATACCTTTTGTAAATATAATGTCCGATTAAACACAAAATATGCGTGTGTTGTGACTGAATCATAGTGTTCTCAAATTCGAGACGCCCGTTTCAATGAATATTTTACCGATATTTAGTAAAATGTCATACACAATGTTGTTTCATCGGGTCTTTCATGGAACATTATGTCGCTAAAGCTTGTTGTAAACTGCTTGTAAAAGTGCTTTAAAGTACAACTTGCCGGAGCTCGATTGGTGTTGTGGTCCGTGCTTCGGGTAGTCCAGCGTTGTGCGCAATGACCTCAAATGCCTACAGCCGCAATGACCTCAGATGCCGACAGCCGCAATGACCTCAGATGCCGACAGCCGCAATGACCTCAGATGCCTACAGCCGCAATGACCTCAGATGCCTAGAGCCGCAATGACCTCAGATGCCCACAGCCGCAATGACCTCAGATGCCCACAGCCGCATAGCAGACCCGAGTAAATTTGGGTTAGGTCGGTGCTAGTAAACTTGCCTTCGCGTGTGAAATCAACACTATTGGGCGAGTGCCATGGGAGCTTGACACATTTCTTATACACGTGGCTATTGGAAAGAATGTTGGGTTTTTCATTTCCTTTTTATTTATCTCAACGATAGTTATTTGTACGCTGGTGAGAAGCAACAAGAGATTGATTATATTAATTTCGTTGAACACGAGATTCGTGAGCGAGGTGAGTCTGTTTTTTTGTCGAGTGACTACCTGCACGGATAGGCCAATCATCGACTGCCGCATTCGCGAGATGAACTCGTACGTTAAGAGGGTCGGCGGAGTTGAGAAAATCAAAGTTGAGACTTTTGAAAAAAATGTAAAACGAAGAAATTGACTCAATTTTCGTAGTCAGGGATCAAGAGTAGATAACGTTTTTTTATCTTCCACGGATGAGGCACAATTGCATACGAGCTTCCGTTAGCTGATGAGCGTGCGGGAAAAAATTCATAAAAAGGGAATAATTATCACAATTGAGTGATGAAGCTAAAAAGTCAAGATCGTGACCGAAATTCTAATGATTAGGAACGTTCAAAGAAAATGTTTATCAGAGCAAGAGTTAATAATGCTCTCCACTACATTCTTAACAAGAAGAGATTTGAAAAAGTCTGCAAGCATTTTTCACAGCAAACTGAAACCGGCATTTTATAGGGCATTTGGTTGAGTTTCTTCCAGTGCATGCGCTTTTTTCTATATTTTGGGATAGTGGAATTTAATTTTATATATCTACTTCTACGATTAAGTAAGGGTTCACATTCGTTTTCTACGTGAGAATTAAACTCAAATTAGGACTAAAATGTAACCCAATAAATTATTACTCAGGAGACAGCGTACGAGTGAAGATCAAAAAGAATAACCCACAAATGTCACACTGCCGAATTATTTCTGACCCCAGCACCGTGTACTGCTGCAATGATAAAATACGAGAATATACAGTGAAGAAATTATTCAATTTGATTTTCATATCATCTCCAAAGCACTGATCACAAATACATTTGTATTCCCTTATTCAATCATTCCTTCCTAGTGAAAGTGAATAGTACATTTATTGTTTGGTAAGCATAGAAATTTTACACTAAAAAGCTATGACACTTGCGACTCCAATGTTCCTAGACTCCGGCTGCAGACGCGGAAACCGGAAAAAAGTTAAAAGCTAAAGAAGGCTGAGGATCTTTTACTTTACTTCGAGGGGAGGGCTTTAGCTGTGCATTCACGTCACGCTCACAGCTCCTTTGGGAGCCACTTACGTGGAGGCTTATCTCTGTCGAACGAGTAATATTTGATACTGAAAGAAAACACGGGTGTACCTACTTTTGAAAAACTGGGAAAGGAAATGCGGTGCACGCTTATCTTTCTAGAATGCATTTATTTATATACTCATTCGGATGTTCCGAGAAGTAAGATTCCCATTGTTCGAAAATAACATCTCAATGAGATGGAAGAAAAGGCTTGCAATTGGACAGCGACCTTATTGTACCGTATTTTCTTTTCTGGATAATTCAATTCGTATGATCAATTTGTGTTTATGCTGTGATATAAATGTATCATTTCGGGATGTTATGTATTTTCTTTTGTTATATATGATAAAGCATCATTATAAGCACTAATGAGTTTCAAAATTGAGTTGGAGTGGCTGGAAGCATAGACTATGTACAAAACCTTAATGGATCATTCCTCTGAATCACTCGATTTCAAAGAATCAACGGGCAAATATAGAAATTATGGCAGCTCTTTCATTCTCTTTGATATCACATGACGAAACATGGTTAAAGAAGTCATATTCACTGCAATTTTGAAGCGCTTTTGTAGGGGCCCGTGGAGTTTCGTAATTTTTGGTCTTGGAAGCAGATTTAGCTTATGCTGTTGTGAAGCCTTCCAAGTTTGGATTGTGGAACGCTCCTCCGCTAACTAAATTTTACTCAAAAATTATCTTCCTTGAACTTCTACTCAGAATGCATACCCTGAATTACAATAGTCATAGCATTATAAATTGTTGACTACATGTTCAATTGTAGCTGCAGTGGCTTAAGCTGGGAAATAATTATTATTCAAGTTAGATAGAAATTATTTGATTGCAGCTCCATGCAATCATGGAAATTATCAAGTTCTTTAACTAGTGAAAAGTAAACCATTTCACGCTAGAATTTTTCATTGAATTCCAGCATAAGACTCAATAAAATTTTAGTAACTAAGCTTTGAAAAAATATCTTCCTTTTCACGTCTTGAAGAGAAAAAATTGAAACCATGAACAATGATGTCAATGCGCTACATGCTTGACCTAAAGTGATGTTATTTGTACTCTTTACAATCGAGAGTATGATTCGGGCGCCCCTTTGCTTAGGGCGATAATTTAAATCGGCATGACGAGCACAGCTTTGGATCAGGGCTTAGTGCACGTTAATAGGTAGGCCTAACGCCAGGGCTCAATTTGTTTCTCGAATCAGGCCGTCAAGCTGTTTATGATTGAGCTTGGGTAAGTGAAAACCGTCGGATATTTGTTTGGAGAACTTGAGGAAAAAAATTGAACGAGGTTTTAGCATGAAATTTTTTTGTGAACTCGGCGATACTCGGGTTGAAACAATTCTCGAGATTCATAAAGCGTTTGGAAACGAAGCAATAGGTACTACAAATAAATAAGAGTAGTGCAGCAGTTCATATCAGATGGCCGCTCATTAGTGGAGAGTCAAGCACATTCTGGTTGAACATCTACAACTGAGGTCATCAATGAGACTTATATTGCAATCGTTAACGAAGGAAGGAGCCTTATGATACAGAATTGTCGAATCACGATAACGGAATTTCAGACTAGGTGGATATTATTGCTGAATCAATTCATTCCATTTTGATAAAGCATTTGGCTTTCAGGGGGATTTCGGCAAAATTTGTGACAAAGTGGCTAAGAATTGAGCTGAAGAAACTGCAGCTTGAGATCGCACAGGACTTCCGTGTGAGACAGTGGGCAGTGATCCTTACTATTTCAACACAGAGACCACTGATAGTGAGTCTTGGCTTCGTGGGTACGACCCAGTAACCAAGTTCCAGAAATCGATCTGGAAACATGCCACATTCCCAAGGTCCAAACAAGTAAGACATATTCGCAGCAATGTCAAAATTATCCTGGCCATCAGTTTTGACCTCAGTGGCGTGATTCATCATTTCATCACGAGTACGCTCCCAGGGCACAACTGTCACCTAGAACGTAGCGAGGCACAATTAATCAGCCGGACCTGGAGGAAGTGAAAAATTGGCAACTTCATCACGATGATGCACCTGATCATTGTTCGCTACTGATTCGGAGTAACATGGCCAAACGCAGCACACCTGGGATTCGTCAGCCTTCATACTCTCCTAACCTAGCACCATTTGACTGTTATTTCCACAAGCTTAGCTTTGAAAGGAACAAGGTTTCAGAGCTGGTAAAACAGAATGCAGATGCGACATACCAGCTTCACGCCATGCTGAGAGACGATTTCTGGAGATGCTTTCAGCAGCAGAAAAGCCGTAGCTGCATTTCCAAATATGTTGCTGCTCCAGGAAATTAGTTTAAGGGGGATTTGTGTTAACCCTAGAAGACCCTATTTATTTTAAGAACGATTTATTCTGCGAACAGTTGTTCATATTCGAAGAACTTGTGTGCGTATTTACCCTATTTTTAAACGAAGCAAACAAATTTACCACTGAATGTCTAGTACTAATCCAACGGTTCCCAAAATAGAACCCTGTATACTCGGGAGTTAGATAATCGTAGTATCTCAATTTAGCTCAATTTTACGGATGGAAGTTAGACACTTCTTGAACAGGTTTCGCATACGCTCCTCAGCTGAGTTTCGTGTATCGCCTTGCATGCACTTTAATCATCACTGCCTTCTTTTATTCGCATTCACTAACAGACGAATGAGAAATTAGAGCTATTCTCCAGATTCATATAGATGAACCCCGCCTATCTTGAAATAAAGACATTTCTTGAGTTAATTTTAAGTTCTAAAAATCTAAGAACCTCTGAAAAAAACATATATTTATGTATCTAAGTGATTAACATTGAAAAGTCCGATTACCCACTCATAAAGCACGAGTTATTCGTGAGCGTTGTCAGAAAAATTTCAACGTACCCTGACCTAATGTATTATAATGTACGATCGAGTACACTGGATATTAATCCGATGGATGTTGGAATTTGACTCATTTTCTTACCAGCGGCTTGATTTCATACGCACAAACTTCATCTCCTTCGGCTAGGTTGTCTCAAGGTTTCGTGACCTTACATCCACGAAAACATTCTATTTTAAAGATTGCAATTATAAGATTCATTAAACTCTTCCCAATAAATTTTACTTTGAAACTTTTTCTCTGAATTTTTTGAATACTCCGGCTCATGCTTGTTTACTCCTTACTACTTCATCCTGCCAAATAAGATAATTTGAGTTACATTATAATTTCTGATCACTTCCCTCTTCTTTGTCTTTGGGGTAATATATTTTCCTCAATTTATGTCAATTATAATTTACAGTTGTTTAAGACATTAGCGTCTTACTAGATACTAACTCAATGCGTCCGAACCACTGGGAATTTTCCAATCACATGAAAATCTTCATATTCATAAAACAATGTGAAAGACATTTTCTAAATAGTCCAAAAGCTATAATCTTAGAGGCGACCACGTCATCTCTCGATAACTTATTTATTTACTTTTCAACGGACTAACTGAATGCGTTCTTTCGGGTGCGTGTGGGCTGAGAAAATAAATCTACAAAATTGAATACGCAAGAGTAGCTACACATAATGAAATTTTTCTCACAGATTAAATTGATTCAATATACTAAATAATATTCAGTATTAGCATTTGAACGCAGAATTTTCGAACACAAAACTTCTACAGATAATTAATATATAATTAACCCACTACGGCAAAGTAATTGTTTGAGCGAACTTTATTGTATTTTTTCCTACTGCGTGCGGAAAACTTTCAGGGGTTAGATTTTCTTCTATAATTGGCGTGCTATATTTTTTGCTATTTTTCAGGTTGCCATTTAGGGTATTGAAACTTATTTCGTCATGGGATTTAGTCTACATTAAGGGCGGCAGGGAATCAACATAACATGCATTTTGATTCTTGATAATATGTAATTTAACTCCTATTAGTCACCGTGTACGTTTCTTAGCACACTTATTGTATGCGATTTCAAAGTGCTGAAATATGATAGCTCAATATTCACAAAAATCTTGTTATCCAAAGGTAAGACTTGATGAACATACGGACATAAAAAGAAACAAACACCGCTTTGAACAACGTGATTCGTTCACGTAACTTCAGCGCAGACTGGTCGAAACATGGAGCTAAGTGAAAGTTAACAAATTTATTCTTTAATAAAGACACAAGTCCAGGGCATTCTCGGGAAGATCTCATTTCTTTCAGGATGAGAAACTGTCCGTTCGCTGTTTATGAAACCCTGGCGGTGGTCATCGCACGATGCTCTCTACGGAATGTCGTCTTAATTTGGACAAGTTTTTAAAACACTCCGAGGAAAATTTCGAGTCAGTCCCTTTGGGAGCCTGGCCAGAATACATGAATAGAGTCGACAACGTCCACGACTTCTAGTTCGTGCAGCGTGGGTCTCACACGTCAACAACTGTGGAGAGAAAGTTAGGTATCCTGCAACTTGAGTTGAACGTCATTTCAGTGGCAGCTTTGTTCTTGAATTGTCTGCTGGCCTAGAAACCAGTTATTGTGCAGTAGCGAGAAAAAAGTATATATGAAAGTATAAGAAGCAACGTACGAGTGGACAAAAAAAATGACTGTAGATAAATTTTGAACTGTATGCGAATTCTATTTCGAAGGCTAAAACTGAAAACTCATAGCTGTACAGTACACAGAAATTTAAGTTTACCCTCATGTGTGCACCCCACCACAAAAAACATGTGCATTGATCTTTCCTCTCTGTATTTTCATTACTAAATAATTTGTCACCGAAAAGGAAGCTTCTCTTATCCCACAAAGTGCTGTGCTTCATTACTGCTGTATCAACAATAACTCCAAAAGGGACAACATGAGAAAATCGAAGGCTAAGCTTTAAGGAACTAATTTCAAGCTTTTCACACGCTTAAGATCCATGCATCACCATCTTTCGCTATCAAAAAGCGAGTTTATAAGGAAAGTTGCGAAGAAAAATTGAAATTATAAGTTTATATTTTTGTCTCAGAAATTAAACAATTTAAAAATTCTACGCTGATATCTGGACTTCGAGAGACTTCAATCCGTTTGTCACATTTCTCGTTTGAGCGCAGCCTTATTTGAAATCTTAAATCTAAAGTGCAGATTTTCAAAGAAAATCAGAATTTGGTTCAAAGAGTTATGTGAGAAATGGCAAAAAGACTGCAAGTAAGTGTATAACAAAATAGAGGACAAGTCGAGGGTAACGCTTTCCTTTCGTTTAATTCGCTGAAGAAATTTCAATATTGGTTGTAACCTCATGAAATTTTCAAAATGAATGCAAAATAATAAACACATAAAAACTTGTTTGCAGAAAACATGTAGCTTTAATAATTTCTGTGAAATATGCTAATTAAAATATAGGCCTAATTTTCTTGGTGCCACTCTGAACATAAGTACAATTCGTATATAAACTATCTTAAAGGCACAGGTCCTAGTTGTATCAACTTGTGTGCAGACAATGTCATATCGTTTTAATTCATCAGCTCTTGATGTAAAAATTTTAAACCCAAATGTCAAGTGTTCTGCGAGTCGTTTTATTTCTCCTGCTCAGCTCAGCGTTCTTAGCGCCCACAATTCCTCGACAGTGCAATTGTGCCACCCTAACAAATGATGAAAAACAGTATGATGGCAGAGCCTTGAACTCGAGCCTTGACTCCAGAAGGCGCCACTCTACCCGTTAGGGTACGGTGAGAGCTCCGCTTGTGATGAGCTAGACTAGAAAAGCTCGTTTTGTACACCATACTACGTGAATTTCCGCTGATAAATTCTTGAGAATTATGGCAAGAGACAAAATTGCGCTAGAGTAAAAATTTAACCTCTGGGTCAGGACTGCTGCGCAAGTACTGTGCATATTTGTTCGTCTGCACTCGTTTTCTGCAAGGAGAAATGCAGCGTACACTGAAAAGACACGGGTTCACGCAAGAGCAGACCTAAGATGTTTCCCTTCGGGGAAAAACATCCACGTCCACCCCAGAACTGTTTGAGAACGTTCGACTGAAAGTTGTCAAATGCGAACGCTCCGTTAGTTGTAAACAAGAGGTAAACGAGGAATCGTTCTTAATTAAGCCAATGATTCCTCATTGCGAGTAAATGGCTCGGAGAATGGTGCTCAAACTATTTAAGAAGTTTATACAGAGCGGCTCACATGAACACCTGATTGTTCACCTAAAAGACCGTAAGTTTTAGTTTCATTACATATTAATTTTATTTTTTATTTGATGCCAAAAGTGCCATTTGTTACATAAATGGGGTATATAACGGCAAATTCCATGAATGGAGTTTAAAATATGTAAAACAGTAAAGAAATCAATGAAATGAGGTCACATGTAATACCACTAAAAAAATCGTTGTTCGAGTATGCTAAGAAAAATATGCAACGGATCCAATATTATAAAAATTTTGCTGTATCGTGAATAGCATTTTTCGAAGGAAACTTTTTTTCTGGGGAGACTTTTTTGACTGCTGTTGTCATTAGTTTGAAGCTCTTATTTTTGGCTTGTTGCAAGTTGCGAATATTACTCGCTAAGCTTTGAAGGATACATTTACGAAAAATTGTGTTTGAAATTGAATACACAGAATGCTCATACGGGACGTGTCTTTGATTTTCGGAAAATTTGTTTTTATAAGACAGATGGATTGAGATGCGGTTAACTAAAATCGACCAATGCCTAGAAAAGTATCCGCTGTAGAAGTTTAAGGACAAAAACCTATTACTTGTACTTCGCCTGGGAGAATCAATTTAAATGGTGTTTTCAAATTTTCTCTCAGTATCATGATAAGGACAATTATCTGTATGAACATAAAAAGTTAAATTTTAATTTGTTGATTAATTGAAGAATTCAACGTTTTCAACGTTACAGTTCATTTTTCACGGGAGGAGGTACATCACTCTGTATTGGAACGATAAGTGTTGTATGTTTCGACTCGTCTGGGATAGTTTTTTATAAAATAAAAACAAATGATGAAGTTGGATTTGAAACTGTTTATTATTTTTTTCTTTCTTTGAATGATTGGAGAAAGATCATGAAAGTGTGAAGTATATGCTAAAGGTAACAGCACAGGAGTAGGGTACAGGACAGTCCAAAACAGCGGTCGAACCAAGTGCACAAAGTTGAAGCTGGTTTCGCCTATTTGTGTTGTGAGAAACTCACAAGCTTAAGTGTTTCAATTAAATTTCCCGTCCAGATGCGGCAAAGGACCAAAATTGCGCTAGAGTAAATTGCGCTAGAGTAATTGCTTTGGTGTCATGTAATGACCGTGTCTTTAGACACCAAAGCAATATGTGTATTATCAAACATATTAATATTAACCAAATTCAGCTATGATCAACATTTTTCGAACACAATACAACGGCAAATATTGTAGATAAAGTTTTGTACGAATTTTTTGTTTCAGTGTTTGTGAAATTGCTACCACACTTTAATAACAAGAAGTTAAAACACAGAAAAATCAACGATTAAAATTTAAGGACGTACCTCCAGTCTGACACAGCGTGGCAAGTGCGAACTTGAGTACTGATTGCCGGCGAATTACCCACGAATGATCGAGGAAATTTCCATTTATTCGCCGGAATTCTCTGCCTTAATACGCTAGCGGCCGCTTGCGTCGATAGTCTATGCCACGTCCCAGCTCGGTCCAGCACGGTCATGATCGTCCCGCCAAGACCTGCTGCACAGGTGGTACGTCTTTGATTAACGGGAGGCCGTCCTTAATTTTACGTCAAAAGAGAATTCTCTGACTATCACAGCAGAGATTCATCGGTGGAAAAATTCTCATATATGTTGTACTTTGAACAGTTGAACAGTTGTACTTTGAAACCCATGTGCCTAAGACCTACAGTTGATTTTATATCTGGCTGCTGGTTTTTCATGAACTATCAGTCTTAGGTTAAGTCTGTCTCAAATGGCAGATCTCTGAAATACAATTAAAATTTCCCTAAAACGTGCTACTCAAGTTGAACTTAAAATTCCCCCTTAAAATTTATACCCTGCAAACATTCTTTTATAATCAATGTTGATACAGTGCGTGATATTCTACGGTTGAACACACGCTCAATTATTTATGATTCGCATCATCTTTAGTAACAACGCCTGATATTTGTCGCGCCCTCCAGTTTGAGTGAGGCCTATACAAAGACTATAGCCTCGTTTTAAAATTGCACCTCAATTCGATTATTCCAGTAAAAAAGTGCTGAGAAGAGGAAGAAAGAGTTTATTTCTCTCTTTTCGGTTCAGACAGCTCACTGAGCTGTGGTTCTCTCATCCACCAACAATTTAAACAATTTGGTGTTTCTGTATGAAATCAAATCTGATTCAAATAACTCTTCATATAGTCAATTGAAATTTCAGTTATATTCTCTAAAGTAATTACGTAAAATTTCGCTGACAGTTTCACAGCATATTTGTTGTAACCTGGAAACAATTAATAAACAATTCTCAGTGGAAGACACCGTAGAGAATTTTTGGAACTCACTTTAATTTGGGTATAAACAAGTACCCAAATAGGTGATGCGAAAACTTCCGAATCGCTTGAAGCTAAAAATTATGATGATATATAATAGTGTGTAGAAACACTCACACGCTTTAAATCATAAATGCACGCACAGTAAGAATCATGTAGGAACAAGGTAACATAAACCACAATAAAAAACGAAAGCCATTGGGGGGCCAATAGTGCCCAATCAAGTTAGCCGATGAAACATGCATAAGACGTGAAATTGTTGGCGAAATAATGCTCCCAAATGTTTTCTCAGTTCAGTACGTTGCCTCAGAATTTTATTTTGTTGTACTGATTTACTAAGAAATGCAAGTTTCATACTTCCCGCTCCTCATTGGCATGAATCTAGTACTAGAAGAAAGCACGGTCAACCTTAATTCGTCTGACTACTGTACTTTTTTATGGCTCTACTTTCATCTGGTCTCAATATGTTGTCAGGACAGTGGTGCTCTTGAAATAAATCAACGCATTAGGCCTGTTTTCTTCAGTTAACAGGGTATGATTGCGAGGACATTGATTTCAGACTTATCGTTGAGAATAAAGGTCAGCTCATAACACGATCTCACCCATGAAATCGGGTATATCGCTTTATAGAGCACTTTTCGCAGTCATTTTAAGTTTTAAGTTTGCCGCTGTATGGAATAAACGACCAATTTCACCCGACCTTTTTCTTCATGTTCTTGTTCTCTGAATATCAGCGAACATTTTTTGAAGCACCGCGGCTCAGCGGCAGCCCGCTTTTCCAGCCTGTAACACAGGCCTCACATTCGGACCTCGCCGCGTAATGCGCTGGTGCGTACAACTAAGGTCACGATGCGCTTCCCGTTAAAAAGCGGCTTGAGCCTGGACCCCACACAACCTAGGTGCCTCAATAGATGTCAGTTCAACCGGGAGTAAAACCGTCGACAGGCGGGCGCTCTATCACCGAAAAGAATTATTACCTCTCGTACGAGCGCCATGAGTGCTGGAGACACGTAGCGACTCTTGCGGCCTGTAAGTACTCAAAATGGGGCATTCTTTTTTCTACGTGATGAACCTGTTTGGAGAAAGACGTACAATCTTTTCTTCGCCCGAGACCGAATTAAGTTGATTAGCATGCGTATCAGCATACATTCACACTCGAAACTCCAAGTAATTGACTTTGAAAGAATTGTGGCTAGTTTCGCTAATTGATTAATAATTTTAGAAGGGTATCGTTTCTTTGTATATTCTCAAAAAAATAGAACTATTCAAAAAGAAAACATTCCAATACGAACTCGTGCGATTTGAGTAAATGAAAGTTAAGTTTTTTCATATTCAAAATTATAGGCATATTCGGTTTAAAAATGTTTTCTAAAGAAATAAGTACACAATTATTAAAGATAGCGCATCAATTTCCAAATACTTTGATTTTTGTCTAACATGCTGAAAAAATAACACGATGTAATTAACTTTCAAAAGAGAATTCCTGAAACGGCCATTTTCTCGAACAACGAAATATTTGACGACATCAGCGCCGAATGTCCATGTCTCAAGTGCAGTCTCAACTGTAATAAATGGCAGTTACCATAGTTATTTCGCTTATATTAATTGCATCAACCGGAAATGTCGCAATAATGTAATTGATTCAGTTTTTAGGTGAGGTGTTCAGGAGTCGACTTAACACCAAAGTATTTTGTAACTAAAAGAAACGAGTCTCATTTTCGGAATCACGTGAGCTAATTTCTACTTTTAACGTTTGAAAAAATATTGACGGCTACCATTTCCTTGTAGCCCAGTGCAATCAGACTATTTACCTTCATAGTTTAATCATACCTCGCACTAACATTTTGAATTTCTCTTTCACATCAATAATCCCATATACCCGATAGAAAATTGTTTTCTTCGGTAAATATTGAGATGCGACAACGCACTGGAGTCCTATAGGTATACAAATTCAAATGACGATACATCGATACCTTCTATTTCCCTCGTGTTTGACTCCCATTCTTGCTTTAAATGTACGATTTGTTTTTATTACTAGTCCACTTAGATAATTAGGTACGCTCAACTTTCGGCATCATGATCCCACATTTTTACTGCATCCACTCTACTTGATGTTCATATTTCTCATAGTGAAAATAATCACGTGACTAGACGTAAGAACTCTCAATGTTTTTCTAAAGAAAGTGCGCGAAAGTTGTTCAAAAAAATATTTTTAATAAAATAAAGGTTTGCTCTTGAAGTTGCCGCCTAATACGCTTAGCTGTAATGTTCCCTTCTTTACGAGCTACTTAAGACCAAGTTTGGAAATGATAGGGCCAGGAAACGTTCCAAGATTATGTGCTGCAACTTAAACTGCATAGCCTCAGGACATAGTGAGTCTTCCTTACAAGTTTTTGTTCGGGCTTGTTCTCGCTTTAGTTACTGTACTTCAATTGCGGCTGCTTTTCAAATAAAAGCTGAAAGAAATAAACACCGCTGCAAATACGCTCGTAAATTTGAAGGCTTATAGATTGCAGTGTCGCAATACAAACTGGATAGAAGAAAACCTGGTGCTGTTTCAGACGAATGTCATTTGCAGAAAGCTGAAACTGAATGTAACTTACCTCGAATTTCAATATTATCCATATTATTTCAGGGAGATCATCATACACATTTGCATAATCGCAGCTGTAATAATAATCCATGGCAAACTTAATTTCATATAGTGGAGCTAATATCATTATTCTAGCAGTAAAAAATAAGCTCAAAGCCAACCTGAATTTAAAAATGTCTTGCAATCTAATTCTACCCTACACTCTCGAAGCAAGAAAAGTATTGAGCATCATTTCTGCATTCTACGGGGTACCAGCCTAAAACAGTTTACAGCGAAAGGACTGTTTTTAGAGAAAGTAACACTGGTAGAGACTGTTTTAAATCAAAGAATATTCACATATTCTTCGATAAACATACTTGCTCCATTCTCTACGATGCACACAAGGGTTACCTGGGCAGAGTTTACGTCGTTAGTGGCCACAGAATCTACAATAAATGGAAGCAAAGGCCCTCTGAGAGCACAAGCTACAACAATAGGTCATTTCAGTTGCCACAGTAGGTCATTTCAGCTGCCAAAGTAGATCATTGGAGGTACGTCACAGTGTCACGGTTGACCTCCGCCATCTGATGCATTGGTGCAAGATACAACTCGAAATTCATTGCACGGGATGAAGTACAGTATTTCACAAAAATGATATCCCGTACGATTCATAATATAGATAATTAGAAGATACTATGCATTTATACAGGAAAAAACTTAAAGTTATCTCCATCTCGAATGTCTGAGTGCATTTCACGAGGCAGGCTCTAAATGCGCAGGCATGGAACAAGGCAAGCACTATAGTACCCTACTTAACTTCATTCCGATCCTCATCACTCACCGTGCATACAAATACGGGCACTCATATTCGTTTCAAAATTTAGGAGAAAAAACTATTCGTATGATATGAATTTAAATTTTAAAACTTTTCAGTTATGATTTTTTTATAATCTGAAGAAATTGATCTGTAATTTAAAGGTAGAACAATATCAACCGTAGCAACTATCGATCTAATAACGGACTAGATATTCAAGATTCGAAAATCGTACAATAAGGGTATCATCGTGGTAAAAGTAGAAAACGTGCAAATTTGCTGAAAATCTGCGAAATAGAGTTACCTACAGGAAAATGTCAGAAAGCTTGAGTATTTAATTTGCAATCAATAATTAAGTTACCTGTAATATGTAATTCTAAACTGCATAAAAAATGATGACAGCCACAACTTCTGTCGTCAAAAAATTTCATTCGTCACTCATTTTCTCAGACGTTGTCGAGGTAGTCTTTATAACTAAAAAATATTCACTAGGTTCTGATTCGACTTGCTGGGGATACACGTTGTTTATTTAATAAAGTAAAACAATAGTAATGGTGAATAAAATCCGGTTATACCGGATACCAATCAAAAAGAAACTTTTCATTCTTCAGAGACTACCTATTCTGAAAATTGAGCAAGAAAATTTATTTCCCCTGTATGGGCGAAATTGTATGTTCAGCTAATCGGATGATAAAATATTTTTCAGCACACATCTTACATTGTTTCACGTCGAGCTGAAAAAGTTTTTACTGATCTAAGCTTGAATCAGTGGATTTAACGGTACTCTTAATCAATCAACGACGGTTGGGGTGTCATTCGTAGGGGATGAAATTCCTCCATGTCACCTCCATTTGGCTAAAAACATCACTTCTATTACTACTCTTTCTTCTCTTACAAGCAATATTATAAGCAATGTTTTACAAGCAATCTCAAAATATCTTCGGTACTTCTACTAACATCAGTAAATCCGAGGAATCTTTCACAAATGTTTCCATTTTTGTCAACGTAACGTACAAGAATCGAACGTTGAGAGAAACAACAAACATCAGAGGTTTCATCCAATAGAATAGCAACATGAATGCATTCTGAATGTTCTTTTGTATCGCACTTAATAAAAGCCACACACTATATAATTTTGAATGTTTTTAATAAACCTATATGAATGCTCGCAGTCTTCGAATGATTTTCAAACTGCTCGTCCAATTCCACTAAAAAATATGTTGACATAACATAATTCCCACTATTTTTATGTAATTCACTCTCTTGGTGACCTGGGATAGCTAGTTCTGGCGTACTCAATAAAAATGTTATTCAGATGAGCCTCTTCAAAACATTCCTGTTTCTCAAAGCCTCTTCATTGTGCTTACTAATTGCCACTTCTTTTGGCTCGTCAAGTAGAACGTCTACACTAACCTTTCCAAACTACTTAAAATCAAAATAAGACTGAATGTAGCTGACATATTTGTCGTGACGGGCTATTGCAGCACGAATATTATACACATTTTCATATCTGTGACTGACTTTACTATTAACTCAATGCTCTTTTGAAATGAAAATAAAATAATGCACGACCAACTGTACAGTTTATTTGATGAAGTGCGGTCACATTGCCACGAAACGCTGTTATAAACTTGTACGTTGAACTTCCTGGTGAATCCTTTGTTTTCTGTCAAGTACATTTTCGGTGTTAGTTTTCCATTGTCTTTCGCAAGTTTTTCCACTGAAGGGGCGATTGTTAAAAGAAGGTAAAATCAGTTCACTGATGACGGCGTAATCGAATTGAAATGCCATTTTCAGAAATGTATTCCGTACAAAAAATAGTTCTGTTAGCTTGAGGAAAACTGCAAACACAAACTGCGAAACTTACAACCATACTGAGACTGAGAAACAGCAATCACGTAACACTTTACTTGACAGGTCCTGAACGTTTTTTCAACACTGACTCCTTTACTCAGTATAAATCACCTCAAAATAAGCCTTTTTCAAATATTCAAAACTATAGTAATTATTTCAAAAATGATAAAAAATTAATTTTTTAATAAAAAGCACCACAAGTCTATCTATCATACATTTCATCACCAGATAGCGTATCAAGCAACATTTAGCAGTTCAGACAGGCAAATGCGTTCACTGAACAAACTGCAGAAATTGAAAATCACCAATGCAACACACATCTCACGTTGCTGTGATGCATGCAGAACTTAATTAAAGCGATTATCGGACCGGCAATTTGGGTTGTAATATTCTAACTAAGCATGTTTCTGTATGAATTTTTCACGAAATACTACTAGGAGTCGTGATCACATGAATAATTAAGGATATGAATATAGTAAATGATGTGTAAAGTTTTAAATAAAGAAAACATACAATCATGGAATGCCTGCAAATATCCAGCTATGCTCACACGGTGAGTATCGGATTTTTTATCTCGATTTCAATACTAATGGGTAATGCTCACTGCAATAAGTCGATGCGCGGCTCGCGTTCCAACCATACCTAAATTTAAATATTTTTGATGCATCGATTGTATGGAAACTTCGCTTTTCGATCATTTTCATGATAAATAAGTATGTGCCATAAAAACTGTTCGCGTGAAACCATCACAGAAAAAACATCAAATGCACTGACTATCACATCAACTACACAAACATTTACAGATTTTTCGTGTGAAAATAGATCAAGGATAAAAGGATAAGCAATAAGAAATGCCAAGGTGAACACGTCGTTTAGCGTTCGCCAGTATCAAAAAGCAACACACTACAGAAAGCAATTTCAAATACCTGAGAGCGTCGAGCACGGTCCGTTAGACCGCCTTCGTTGGAATGAAGAACCTTAATTATATTACCAGATCCAAATAATCATTGTTCAAGAACCCTTCTTCGCAATTGTAGGTCGTGAAGGAAATCTCTCAGGAGCTCCGAAGGAAGCCTCTGACAAAGTTACGTCGAAGGCTCAGTCCTCGGGAGGCTTCCTGCAGCACTGTACTGTGCATAAGAAATGAAGGTGCGGGGTCGGTAGGCTAATAGAAGTGTCTCGAAATGAGACTCTGCCGTTCCTGTGCCCCTAAACGACACTCCTCCTTAATTATCTTGATCCCGCAGTACACGTTCCAGGGTGAACTTTGCGTCTACCTGCTGCTCGAGGGTTGTTTTTTTTTGTTTCCCGGACGAATATTCAGCAGCTTACTCTTGAGTATGCGTACAAAAAAAAATAGTTTAAAATGTATTTTTCTGAAAATATCGCAGACATAATTATTTCTAAGCTCCATTTCTCCGATGAAACTGAACACTATTAATTCAGTAAATTATTTACCGAAGTGCAGGTGTTTTACGCATTGTATCTGGATAAATAGCGGAGAAAATTGCGTATTTGATGATCTCGTGTACAGCTCTCGTGGGGGCAAATGTTTGAATATAGTAATAAAAACTCTTCCTCACTTGAAAAAATTGTGTAGGAATTTCAACAAGATAGCAATCACCGAACGGAGAAACGTGTCTCTGGACCACTACTAATGAGTCAACCGTGTATTCATTTACCTTGAAATTTATGACAGAATTGCCTTGTTAGATCGCTATTCTTCGACATTGCAGTACAGTATAGCTTGTTTTTGTTTGAAAGACGTTACCCAGAAATTAAATTTATTGATCTACCAGGACATGAATCGAAAACATCCTATACTATTAAGTCTCAAAAGCATCGCTTTATGCCGATAAAACACGCTACCTCATATTACTCGTCCGAAATAGCTAATGGTTCTCCTGAATTAGATGGGAACTGAGTACTCATAACCAAATAATGTGCGTCTGAAGCTGAGGAAGTGAGTGTTGTAGGTGATTAAGTATCAGTTTTCAGAATTGCGCTGTAGCCACCCTATCGGTCGAAGAAATGGCCCACAACTGGAATGTCGCATTTAATATTCTTTTCACGATGAAAGAACTCCGCCACCGGGAATCGAACCGGAGACCTTTCGACTAAGAGCCAACCACGCAGTCACTCACGCTACTGGCCCGACCAAGAAAAGATTTTCCCTGAATATCATGAAGTTCGTTTGTCTGAGGCAGACGGAAACATGCGTACGGAGTATTTTCGAGAGCCAGAAAGGACTCATATACTGTCACGGGTTTTCATTTATGCAGAGAAACTTCGTTATTCACAGTGCTGAAATGAATACAAACAACTATCGTAAATTGTGAAGAATTGGGATAAAACCCATATAATAGAAGCTGTGAAATAGAATACACACGATCGCGTGGGAAGGAAACTTTAGCCGGAAAGTGACAGCGGTGTACGAGACATTGGTTGCTTGAAACCTGGCTCATGAGCGTCTACATGACTCGCTAAAAACCACATGAACTGAGACCTAAAATGAAGTTCACGGCTCCGCTGCTCCTTAATTGGTTGAAAGTTTAAGTGGCTATGATATCAAGGACTTATTGTGCAGTAGTAGTATAGGTACATGTGTACATCAGCTGATTGGAATTCGAGCTGCTGATTTTTTCGCGACCACTGATTTTCATTTCTTAAGTAGCTCACATCACTGTGATAATTCTTTTCAACTTCTATGCATGTTTTTCAACGCAAGTCCTTGAGTACAACGAGTTGAGAATTAAACTGAAAGCTGCTATTCTGAAGCTTTTTGAAGTGAGTAGCAAAACAATCTAGACAGAGTCATTCGTGTTATGACAAGAATCTGCAAAATGAGTAAATTTCTTCAATTCATTTTTCCCTCTCATGCTCTCTCTTTAACACGCTGACTACTTTTAGCCATAGGGTTAGGTGCAGAAGAAGAGTTTTGCTATTACACAGTCGTCCACTAGGTTCTTCATTTATTCTGGAATTCGGTCCTGACCTTTGAGATACCGACAGATATGCTTCTGCTTCGTCCATACAGCTTTTAAGCACCGAAGGCTAAATCGAGCGGTGAGGCAAACCCCGAGCATCCGTTTCCTACACGTGTTTTCGTGCATATTTATTGTTGGATGTCATTGTATGCACCCACTTCTTCAGGGTAACTCCTACTGTTCTTTATTTTTACACGCTTGTGATCAGCTTCAGAGCGTAAAATTAATTCTTCGAGACTTTAATTCAAGATTTAACAGCTTTAAAAAATAATTAAAACGAACCTACATGTACAGTGGATAATATAAGTACTGGGAAAGGAGAGTTTTCAATGTTTCCAAAATAGTCAACACTAATTTCGATTGAATTCAGCATATGTATTTTAGCAATCATTTTCTAACTATTAAATTAAGGATACCAAAAAGAACTTCTCGCAAGCACATTTGATCAGCAGTCTAAGCACATAGAAAAAATTATATACACAACCAGGCAAAAATTATGTCGTACCCTGAAGAAATGTGGATGCAACGAAAAAATCAACCTTGATAGTTTATTGGGTCGCATTTTACATTTATTACAGCTCTCATTCTATTAGGAATAGATTCTACATGATTTTTTAGGCAGTCCAAACGAATATTGATAAAACGTACGAGCAAAGATTGAAGAAGATCTTCCATGGAACAAGGAAGAGGTGTTGAGGCTCGTAACTTCCTTTCCAGTTGGTCCCACGAATTTCCCATAGGGTTTGTATCAAGCGACCATGGAGGCCATACCATACAAAAATGATCCCTCTATCATGATTCCTGAACCAATCTTTCACTAACTTGCTATTTCATCTCAAAAAATACCGGAAATATCAGAAAAATGGAAATCCGTAGTGGAAATGGAAACCTGACATGTGTCTAGATTTAGGGAAGGTCACGCCTAAGCGGCATATCCAGGAGTTCCTAGATGTCAAATAGCATATGCAAGTTTCGAGTAACTTTGTCCCAAAATGACACTTATGTGTACGAATCTCTGAGAAGTAAAACAATATTATGTACCTGAGGGAATAAGTGGCCTCCCTCTTTACCATAGATAGCTCGTGCAATAATCCTACTCATTAAGAATTAAGCAGCGTCACGCCATTATACCCCTAGCGAAAGACCCTTGTTGGTGCCTTAAGAGTTAATTTAAAGGTAAGATTTGACCTTTGTGACCGCGTGTCTTAGTTTTGTTAGATTTCTGAGGATATTATAATGTCGAACGACTGAATTTTACTTTGCTATTAGGTCAGACTTTAACAAAAAAGTTTATTTTGCCACAGTCCACCAGATATTTAGCGACTGCATCAGCTATCAGTGCTTGCACTGGGCCTGTAAGGGAACCCCCTCCTAGCAAATCTGTTAACTAATGCTAGAGGGACGTTCAAAAAAGACAATGAAATGTTACGGATAATACGCTCAACTATAAATTGGGGAGTATACTTTGAGCTCGAATTTTTACTTTTTCTTTATAGAACCTTTGAGCTGTGATATTTGATAGCTTTTCAGAGCAAGGGCTCCAATTAGTTCCACATCAAAGGTGTCGCTTCCAAATGGGCCAATACTCCAATTGAAGAAGTTTTATCGATGGGAAGTCGACATTTGACATTCGAAGAACCGATCTTTGAGACACCCAGAAGAGTTTTTCGATTGGGGCAAGCTCCTGCTTTTAATGTTATAATCAGGAGATTGCATCCTGAATTTTTCGCGATCAGTATGATGCTAGTTTTGTTAGAATGAGAGTCACAAAAGGCTTACCCAAGAATAAAAAAATTTTGACACTGCACTGCACTGCAAAAGGCACTTGAGAAAATTTTGACACTGCATGAACAGGGTGTGTTGACCGAGAACCCAAGCACCATGCAACTATTGTCTGTGCGTATCAATGATTTCAATGTAATTAGCAAGAGAAAGCTAGGCTAGAGGTAATCTACGCGACTCCTATCTCCAGAACAAAATGTCTACATGGGTGAATGTGGGAGACATTTCCCTTAGTATAATAATGATTAAAAAGGATGTTTTGCTCAATCGTCTTGAAGGGAGGAAAATGAAGCAACGTTCTTCAATGAATTACTTCTAACTTTACTGCAGTGATATGAAACCAATTTTGTTAAAAAATTGCAAATTAACTCACCTTTCCTCTGAAAAAATGAACAAGTAATGAATTATAATAACAAACGAAATTCAAGGGTCAAAAAATATTATCATTTAGCACAAGAGACCTGAACTCTAGTGAACTACCGAGTTCTATGAGCCCTCATAGCCCATATTTTGTCGTCGTCGGCATCAGTCAAGACCATGCCACCGAGAATGGGTTTCATTGCGTAAGTGGACAATATCAAGAGTTCAAGAGGTAATAACCATCTCCTATAGGGCAAGAAATAACTCTCGTTATTGAGCTCTCACGACTTCTTTGAAGCCCGGAAGTGCCTACTTGGGTCTTTATCACGCGTGCTGTACTGGAGTCTGTGAAGACACTGGGTCAAGTAGCATGGCTCGGTGCAGGACTGCGTGTTGCGGTGATGTTTACTGCGTGTTGCGTGCTGTACTGGAGTCTGTGAAGACACTGGGTCAAGTGGCAGGGCTCGGTGCAGGACTGTGTGTTGCGCTGGAGTTACCGTGGGTTGCTAGAAAGGAAACGGAACGCTCTCTTGTTTCGAAATAAGTGACTTACAGCGTATGGTAACGATCGGGGCTTCAATTGGTAAGAATAATATAATAGAATAAAATATGTAAATCTTATCTCAAACTTCACACCACGATTTCATTTACTGACCTAGAGCTCATGCTTGATGTGATGATAGTCGTCAAGACTTATATTATAAATTCAAAAATGAATAATTTTTCGCACAACATCGAGTAAAAAATTACAGTCGTAAGATCTGTCACGAAAAAGAAAAAACACGTTACGTTCAGACGCGAGTATTTATAATGAATGAAAGAAATGAAACATTGATATTTCAAAACATCGTTATAGTTCATAAAAATTCCAAGGTTTCACTTCCAGTAATTGTAACAATTGACGCTGCTCACAGCAAAGAGCCGTAAAAAGTCATGCTTATGAAAGCTAACGTAGACATCTCTCAAATGTTGATCAGAATTTGTGTTCTCATTAACAACTAAGAAATAACATTTGATCAGATGAAGCACAAAAATATACGTACGGAGTTAAATTTGTCAACATAATATTATCACCTTAAGATGAATGACGTTCTGAATACATCGAGGTACAATTTTCAATTAATTGTACGAGAGTTTAGATGGAGTGAGCTGCCCATACTTCTCTCAATAGAACATATTACTGTTTCAGCGAATAAATGTGCGCCTATACGGAACAGAAAGAGATTAGAAAAGGAAAATGAAAGGTTGGGATATTACTGACAATTATGATTGAACCATTGGTAGGCAAATTAGGGGCATAGCACATCGACTGTTTTTTTTTATTTACCTTAATTTATTTTCATCAAAAAACCTCGCCAGCATTGATTGACACTCTAGTGCGGCGATTGCATATAATAACCGAGCAGTTGGAAGCAACAAGTCTATGAAACATATTGCTAGTGAAACGAGGAATTGAGTCAATGACCGCTTAACTCAAAACTAACGTTCCTCGTATTACCACGCATAAAGTAGTCATACTTAAATGTTAACTATATCAAAGGTACGGGAATACTTCGAGGTATGTAAACAAGATGTGTAGTTTGTGTGATAACACAATACGAGTGCGAGGTTATAGTAAGACATGCTGGAGCCTCAAAAGAGATAGATTTCAAAAACGTTAGCGAGTGACCGATATTTTTCCTATAAACTACTGAACATTTCTATGTAGCCAGATGGTGAAATGCTGATACATGAAGAAAATGGAGCTGTCACAGAGAGATGCAGTTTTTATTATCACCGGTAACCGAATATTAAATAAATAAAATAAACATTCCCGTGCTCTTCAAATTTTTTATTATATATGTCCTGACTGGAACAGGGGAAAGACATGTTCGATTAAGAATAACTACATTGTTCTGTATTAGCTTAAATACTTTTAATGAAAGAAAGCTGAAAAAGTTTTGATCCATAGAATTGACTTACCAAGTAAAAACTGAAAATGAAGTCAGTCAGAAAACGTTGTCCATGACAGATACGCTGCCGGAGCCGCTCCTGACAGTTCTACATTACTTTCGTGGAAATGAGCATTATTATTGTCTTGCCTTTAGCAAAGTTTCATTATGACCACATGGCAAGGAAAGCCGCTTGCAAGCTTATCATATTTGTTGACTAGAATTATTACTGAACTAAAATTAAAAAACGAGCGTTTCGACCACGAAGACCAGCTTCAACATCTGGAACAAAATACAAAAAGATATAATGCAAGAAGTTGTCATTTCGAGAAAATTAAAATGAAGCCAATTGTAAAGGAAAAGCAGACTGTGCACCATTTGTGAGACATTGCAGAGCTCTAAATGGTGCCGTCACTCCCGGACGCCAGACGCTGCCGCGCATCTCAGAGCTGACAAGCAGCGGCCCTAGCAAGCAACTAAGCAAATGATGCTTTTACTTAAGTCATCGAGCTATTAAACTCCGCTTGTGTTGAAGGTCACTACCAATGTAACTAACATCATTTGAATTGAGTTTTCTAGTAGGGAAATTAACCTCAAAATCTTTACCTAGGAATGCATGTGGCCGGCTGACTAAACACACAAGCTAGCCCCCTTGAAGTTAGTAATATCTCGAGTGCGAGTTCATGGTAGATCTTTTGCATCGCTTTACAATTTTTTAGTAAATATTTTATAGTAACTGTAACCGTGGTATATAGTACCATGGTCTTCCCAACTCTAGTAGTGTCAGGTGTCAGTTCTTATGCAAAAGCCATTCTGAAATATGTACTAAGATCATCTGGATAATGTGTCGATAACAGTTATTCGTTTTAGCTAATTTTTCTTTTAGGTCAAAACAATCACTTGCTAAGAAAAACTCTGCAAACATGATCGAGATCCGTACAAATTCAACTGACGATTCATCAAATGGATTTATCCCATCTAAGTACACAATATTTATTATGTTTTTTCTCGTATATGACGTTAGAAATTATTCACGTTATTTTTCTTCTTCTTTCTCTATCTCTAGCTCTAAGTATCTTTGTATATTCTTTCTCTCGGAATATTCTCCCGTTAAGCAGCGCGTTTCTTCTTCTCTGTGACATTCTCTCTCTTATTTAGGGAAAATTTTCACTCTTCTTTTAGCTCCTAAACGTTGCTGTCTACGTCTTTGTCTTTCTAGATTTGCTTCGCTTGTGGCGTTTTTTGTCTAATTCAAACGAGTTCTGCCAATATTAATTTGTTAGCTTTGAATCAATGGAAATCTTGCATTAGATGAGATAAATGGTTAGTATCGTATAACACAGGCGTATGTACCTTCCATATGGGTATGAACTCCGTTCTATTTGGATAATTAAATTTTCTGATCTAATTATTGAAAAACTTATCAAACGGAGGTGTCAGTTTATTAAAGAAGGTGCAAGTTTATTAACGCATAGACTCTTATAACGAACCTTCTTTTTGTATTGTAATTTGCAAGTAGTATTTGTGCTGTACGCTTATTATATTACGCTGAGGAACAACAATAATTTTTTGAATTTATCCTTGAAACAGTTTATTTAACATTCACCAGCCAATAAAACACAGAGAGAAGAATGAAGGAGCTGTCTTCAGTCCGGTCCTCCATAACTTCTTATAGGTATTTCGGAGACCTGTCAGTAGAGTCGCTGCACATTCTTCGTCAAAAGACTAGCCGTTCAAAATGGCCATCACGTCGGAACGACATCGCTGCTTTTAAAACTTTGAAAAAGTGGCGCTCAACCTTACAGCCTCGTGGTTCTGGCAGGCATTTTTCTGAGCAAAAATCTACACTCTTAATGGCACGGCCGTTAACAAACGGAGATTGGATGCGGCCGAGCAAAACACGAAGCTTTTAGCTTGAAATTCTGAAGTCTTCATGAGTTTTTACAAAAAGTGAGAAATTGTATACAAGATCGGGATTTCCGTGTGATAAAAAGAATTTTTTTCGTTGCAAGCGTTCTGCATTAAATGCTTAATTTACCTATGTACTACATATTATACGCATCCAGACAAAAATCATGGGATTTACGTTGGTTTATTCTTAAAATGAATAGATTTTTACAGTGAAGCAACTCCGTATCGTGCCCTTCAAAGTCAATAATTCATAAGAAACTATGTTATTTTAAGTACTGTCATGTCAAATTCTTTTCAATAAGGTATTTAGCTCTCCTTAAAATACTCAAATGTAGGATAGTTAACAAAACTAATTTAAATCGATAGATTTTAAAAACTACTAACATCATAATCTCTTTATATACCATTGAGAAGCACAAGCACCACAAGCAGGAGATGCATTGAACTGGTTCCATCTCCAACAATATAAAATCCTAAATTCTGAGCGCGAATGGTATTCGGTGATTAATACTTAACACTTTAGCCTACACAGGAATGCGCAAACACCCCATACACAAGATGAGTACAAAAATTGGCTGAGCACCGGTACGACACTGTAATAAAATACTTATTACATCAGCAGTAATAAAATAGTGCTAAAGAGATGGATCGAAGACATGCCAGATCGTGTGCGGTTGTGTAATGAATTAGTGTGTCATAGAAATTATATTATCCGCTTCGGGATGACAAAATTCGCACTGTAGATTTTTACAGGTCATTTGTAATTCTTATCTTTTGCCCTTCTTGCGAGATGGGGCTCATGGCCGAGGAGACGATCTAGCTCCGTTTAATGCATCGTGGAGCTCTGAGAGTTGTGCGTGCTGTGTGTGGTGTTGGAGGGCCTGCGCTGGCTCGCGGATCAGGCCAGTCCATTTATTTGGCCGGGCTATATGTAAGACGCCCGTATAGAGAGAGCTATGTCGAAGCTTCGAGTTGCGTGCCTATGATTCTCATATCGAATAATTATGAATTTTAAACGTATAAAAAACATGTAATGTCAATCATGATGACATTGTAAAACTATCCCAACTAATATACGTAATGAACTGACTTATATATGACCTTAATTTAGACGTAAAAATAAATTTCGGGATTGAGCTTTCTCAAGGAGAGAGAGGAGAGGTCGTTCCCCGCTCGATCAAACCTGTAACGCTGTTGTGCGATGACGTCGGAGAGAAACCATGTCTGCCTTGGGTCAGTTGTAGCGTTGCGGTTATAAGATAGTCTCAAGACGATTATGGAGCGCTACCTATTTCTTTACCGAGCTTCAAGATGCGGTGGCTTACTGGTAATTTCTATTTCTTCGCATTTGTGGATCATAACTGAGAAATAGGATATTTTTTATCAGTGAAGCTTTAGGAAGTCAATCCCACCATGTAAATTCAGAAGCTTTAATAAAATTATCGTTAGGGTACAATATTGTTTACTATAGCAATCCACTGAATGCACTTCAAGCTTCCATTCAGTGTAAGAGAAAGTAATTAATTGCAGGAGCTTAGGGAATGCCATTCCTTCAGTGAGTAGATTGATAAGAACTCTGCATCATAGAGCCATCCGTCAGAATTAGTAGGCATGTGATGCTGAGCTTCACCTGCTCCTTTTAACGACGCTTGTTGTCTCAATCCGTCGAGGAATAATCCGAATCAGCATCACATTCTGTCTTCACTCTAGAGTTGTTTACGACCTCCCGCACACAGCTCGCGGTTGTTTATTTCAAGGGACTGGGGAGATTTGCAGCTCATTGATCCTTGATTGGAATTTTTGCGATACCTGTGATTGTATGCGATATAGAGGATTGCAAACACGACGTTTGTGAGTACACGGAAAAGATATCAAATGGAGATTAGTTTCACTGTTCATCGTATCAATAAACGAACTCTGTCACGTTGCCAGTTCTAAGTTACGATTTATTTAGAAACAGACTGCGCTGCAATATATATATATATATAAAATACTTATTGAAACTGTTATCACTAGAAACTGAAACTTAATCAATATCAACTTAATCAATACTGAAACTTAATAAATATATATATATATATGATACCGCCTGAGGACAGTTATAGATCGTTCTATTCTAGTATACTGCCATATCCAGTGATGAATACTGGCTCAGGCAATGTACATTAGAATGAGACACAACATGCTAGCTAATTAGCTCTTGCAGCTCATAAACATTCAAACAAGCGGAGCTAAACAACCTCTTTGATGAATTATGCTTACAAAAAATCCAACACTGCCGGTCACCTGGACTATTTCAGTCACTAATTTCCAGAAAAATAGTAACGATGCAAGCATGAAAGAAGCTAAGAACAATAGATTTTTAAAAACCAATTGAATTATGCAATAGTTCAAAGTAAGAAATCTGAATGACAGACAGCAGTGAAATTCATTTGACGCTCTGTATTACAGCAAGTCTGGACTTAATGTTGCAGTGATTTGAAATTATCGATGAGTGGTGGCAGCTGAGAGACCAAATTGGGACCCAACGCGTGGTTCCTAAGGCGGTAAGATTGAGAGGGAGCTACTGGAGTACAGGAAAGATGGGCGATAACGTGCCAATCATGTTTTCAAGTGTTACATGTTTTATGTGACGTTTGCTCATTGTCGTAACAATGTTGTATTTTTCAAATGACTCTTTTTTTAGAAGAATGGATTTCAACTTCAGGAGCAAGATTTCTTCAAAATATCATTTTGGCTTCTCGTGAATCACGGCCGATTTCGATTTCAAAGATGGAAGTCCAAAGGTAAACCTACTTACTTTCTTTTATTAACGTCCCCGCAGGGGGCATAGGATAGGCCACAGGCAGTAGGGTCAGATTACTTAGGTCTGTCTATCTTATGCTGTTGGAATTAGCACCCTCAGGGGAGCACTGTTAGGTTACCTCAGCTATAGATGGACCATCAGGATTTCTGTATTTCCTGCCCACCTTGTTTCTTTTCGTTGCTATGTTTTTTTTCGCTTATTATTCTTTATCCTTTCTTCCTTTTCCTTTTTAACTTCTGTCTCTATGCGCAGGGGATCTTGGGTGGGAACTCACCTTATGCATAGTTGAGTATAGATTTCCCGCTCTCCTGACTCCATACTAAATGGTCCCTACTCATTCGGTGCGAGATAGTCAGAGTAACTGAAGCGCTGCTACCCTTTCTGCTGATAATACTTTAACAAAGTACTTTGATAGAGATGCTCATTTATACAACTAGGCTACAAAACTCATTAGAACCATGTCACACAAGTTGAAGAAATTAAAATACTTCCCGCACAACTGGGTGGACGCTCGCAGCGACGGCAGACGGATGGATCGGTTGCGCGCTAGTCCCTCCTTGCCAGGACGTGGTCGGATGACTCTCTTTCCACTCCTGCGAGTGTATCTTTTAGGATAATTTGCATTCATGTCTAGCAGTGCAATCAATGATCATCACGAGTGTTTCTCTTAGATGTCAATCTCTTTTCTTTATTTTACGCACTGAGCGTTCGTTCCAATGAGATATCATTGCTTTTTCATCAGGATAATGCATGCAATGTCAATTCCGTCTCAGTGGATGAATTCACACGAGAAACTCTACAGTTTCATGAAAAAATTGTTCAATGTAATTGCGTACCCGAGGAAAAATTATTGAACTTCATTTGATCCTTCAGTGATGTGTTTTAACTCTATGATTTTACTGTGTTTTGATTTCGTTTGCAGAGCTTGTAAATACCACAGTTAAATTAAGGAACTATAGGCGTTTCGTGACATTTGAAAGTATGAAGGAATTTTGATCAAAACTCTCGCTATTCACATCAGTACACATGTGGATTCTACAGTTGACGATATTACGCACACAAAATCACATGATCAACTGTCCCAAGATTGGGCTCACATAAAGAAATTGCATCTATTTTATTGCGCCCATTTCAAGAAGAAGAAGCTTTTTCTGAGCGTCCAGCCGGTCATAAGATGCCTTTACTGTCGTTTTGCAACTCGGTTAGGGCGAACGGCAGACATCTTCTCAGTATCACTGCTAGATGGCGCTTTTTGGTACTGGAATGTTGACGCCCTCATTCGTATTCGGTGCACCCTTTCAATACGAGCCTCGGAAATTTTTGAACTTTTCCTTGCTTCTTGCTCGAGGTTCGGTCTCCTTGTTGGTTTACGAGAGCTTTGCAAGCGCTGACTGCAAATGAGCCTTGAGTACTGCTATTTGAAACCATGGAAACGATTACTAAAATGAGAAACGAACAGCCCTTTCATTGCATTAGTGGTTTTTAAAGCACGCTACCCCGGAGTGATCCAAGCGAGATTTGAACGCCTCGATTACCAAAGGCTGAAATACATTGTAAAATCAATCTAATATTTTATTTGATGCAGTGAAGTTACAATTCAGGAAATGCAAGTCCTATTTATAATTCAACTTTACTGAATAAATTTGCATTGCATTGCAATTTTATGCGGAAAAATAGCACTGTGAAAAAACCCTTTAATTGATTATTTTTCCAGGTAGCTTGCTCAAATGATTTAGACACTATGAACTTTCACGCAAGCTGGTGGTACTTTTTATCGTCAATTAATATTTTGACTGGTGTGCAAAGTTCAATAAACTTTTGTCCAAACATTTGATAAGGATTGACTTCAATTTAGTCGCACTCAGGGGGTACACAGAGCTATTCCTCTCTTCAAGTGGAGCAAAATACGTGTAGGCGATATCGAGGAACTTGGTGCCGTGATTCCTTTCAACCTGCGGACGTCTAAGTATTTCTTCTACTCCAAACGCGTCGGGTGATGCGGTAGGAAGCTAGAGTTTAAAAGTCAGAAGATAAGACATATATATGATACATTATTTTTTTTCACCAGGTCGTAAGAGGGGAAATAAATAGAGTATCATACTACTAATTGTGGAAATTCACTGTTAAATTCTGAATAAAAATGAAATTGCCATTGTCATCCATATTAGAAAACAGTACTTGCATGGTCTGAACAGTAAATTTATGACAGCAAATGCTACCTTATCAAATAAATTCTTATTTATTTAAATTCTTGGCATTATTAAAAAATGTAATCTGTATAAGAGTCTTTACACGTAGGCATTCGAATGGTTATAATATACTTGTTTTCATTAAATCTCTTTACATTCTATAGAACGAATTACAAAGGAAATTGAGTTAGCCAAAGTGTTAGCCAGATCTGTTCTCAATATTCATGGACAATTAAGTATTTTGCCAAGTGGCATTTGTTTACCTTAGAATTTTCATACGTTGATCGGAAACATTTGGTTACATAACGCCTCAGAAAATGCTACCTCTGAACAAGAAACGCAGGATCCGTGGCGGTCTTCAGCCACCAATTCAGATGGGCAGACTCCCTGAAATTAGGTGTGGAACAAATTCACTGCTGCGTTCGTCCACACGCACATGAGTTTTGAAATACCACGTTAGACCTGTAAAGTTGAATTGAGGGCGCTAATGTAAACATATGAACACCTGTAAAGCATAATTTCAAGTTTAGGGGGAAATTCAGTGACAATATTTTAACTGAAAGTTTTTTAAAACAATTTTTTGGACAACAAATATTATAGAGCCTCTATTCTGACTACGGTACAAAAAAAAATCTTAGCCTTACCTTTCTTGGGCGCTCTGTAAGAAAACACAAAAAATACATATTTTCCGTGCTATCAAAGTATTTCCCTCAAATAAATCTTAAAGTTATTCGGGTAAAAAATATAAAATAGATTCAACTTTAATATCAGCGTCAAACTTCCAAAAAGCATGCAATATATAAACACCGTTCTGCCGTTGAGCGTCTGAATACGTGGGCTTTGCCAATGCAGCTCTCGGTGTTCGTGCGACTATGTCGGAAGGAATTTCAGTACCAACCTTTCTCTTTCAACTCCTCCCTACTCTGCTGTTGGTACTCACGATGAGCACTGCAATTTTTCTGTCTGCATGGGGGGTTTTAACATAAATTTTTCCCTTTCAGCACCAACCCTTCTCGCATTTTAGAATCTTTGAATATTTATCAGAAAAACCTGTTTTTAACGATGCGCAGTCTACATTCCCATTGTAATTGACTTAATTTTTACGTTCTTGATAAGATCATTTCGTTTTATTACAGTTTTTCTATTATGTTACAGATGTTTAACATGGCCTTTATGGTTGAAATGTTCTTTTTTTTTGGTAGAATAATAATTTTAGTCAATGAATGTGATAAGCTTACAAGCAGTTTTCCTTCGTGTCCTGTCTATTGTAACGGGGCTCTTAATGCATGCGACAGCTTCATGTCTGAACGCATGCATCATTTTCTTGAAAAATTTCGGCTTCTGAGTACTAACGGACAAGGAATGAGATTTAGAGTCCAATTATTGCACTTTGTGTAGCTAAAAAATGTGGTGCCCCTAATGACTTGTGGAACATAAAATGAAAATTGTCTGCATCGGATTTTCACATTTTAATTGCTTCTTCAAATTTGTCAATATAGTTGAGTTTTACTAAACTTGTTAAATCCTCTAAAAAAGTAGTGATCATTCTACGTATGAAATTCACATTTACATACGAGCAAAATATAATATTTTATTGAACCTTCTTTGGAACTAATTGTAGCTGGACTGTTCATAGATAGTCTCGCACCTACTCTACTTTCAATGTTTTCACACTGATATACGATAAAAAAGTAGCCAATAACTATGAAAGAAATCAAATTATACGCCCTGTAGTTTTTAAACTATTATTGCCAGAAGACTGAAATAGGTTTTATTTAAGAGTGCAGGATCTAGAATTTTATATTATTTTTGCAATTATCACTAAATATTATTTTACTCAACATGATTTGATTAACACTGATAATGTATTTATTCTGAGACCGAAAAATATCCTCCAAGCCATATCTTGCGGTAAGAATTACTGATCGACAAATTTGTTCGGTTGCAGATCAGTGTTCAATCATTTCTTCCACGGAATTTTTTTTCTGTTCGACTATATTGATTGAGGAATTTTTCTTGAGGCTAATGCATCATGAACGAAACTGTTGAGTTGTACAGATGAGCCAGTTGTACAGATGTACAGATATTCGTTAAAATTGTATGTATGATACTAAATCAAATTTTAAATCTTGTTCTTTTAGTTGAAATCAATTTCAATTTGGTAGCCCTAATGCTTTACAAAGTACAACATTTATAAATTGCCTGCTTATTTTGAGGGTACCCCGATTTATACTATTATGGCAGTCACTGGCTCGAATTTCATAACATAGATAAAAGGGACCATAGGCGCTCAGCTCCACTTCAAGCTCGTCCCATATATATGTTATGGCATTTAATTTTAGACATTTTAAAAGCTAATTTATGTCATTAAATGATCCATCATGTGATGTGAACCACTTCTGAACGGATTGAACTTTACGGCTGCCAACATTGCCATCCGGTAAGTTTTCGTTAGCTATAGGAGAGTGAAACTTCACCGGCCGATGAACTTGGTTATCAGCGTTATAGAAAAGTTACATTACATTGTACTGTTACTCTGGTAGGTGGCAAACTTGCGTCGCGCTGATGTGAAACAAACTAAGATCACTATTCTTCCTTCAAAGGCTTTGCTAGCAGTGCTTGGCAAGTTGCACCTAAGGTCGAAGAAGCCACTTAGATAGCGCCAAACTGAAGGTAACAA
>VOMN01015064.1:0-35707 GCA_014899125.1 Orchestia grillus | reverse complement strand
AAACTAATTTGAAATGGGTTTCCTATTTTCTGGGACACCTTGTATATGCAATAATGCAAGGGTGTATATAGGATACCAGTTAACGCCTATAATTTTGAATAATTGTATATTTTCATAAATCGTGGAATATAATAAGGAAAGAATTTTACACACTTAAATTTTGTAGGGATTGATTCATTATTGGTTAATACTGGGAGGCATTAAATAGACCTGTTAAAAGCACTTTCGTTTCATGAAGTATAAAATGATTCCAATAATTTTTTGTGTCTGGTAAAAGAATTTGTTTTATACAATGAAAAAAGATACAATGTTTTAGACAGTTGTTGCGTACAGTGAAAAAGAATTATATTACATACAATGTTGTAACGGTATCTTGCATACAGTTTTAATGCGTACTGATGGATTCTGAGATTGCAAATTTCATTCTCCTGATGATGAGTAGAGTGCATTACTACGCGAAAGCTTGTGACTGATACGTACGCGTATTATAACTCAGATAAATTTCTCCAATAGCTATCCACTTCAGTATATTGAGCCTGAGTGTCTTATATTCAAGTTATAGTTATATATATGTATATATTCGTATTTTATATTCATATAGTCCGAAGAAGCCAGGCTCACGCAGTGAGGTGGCCACCTCCTGAACCATGCAGTCTTGACCCCCTGCGCTCACCTCTCCAGTCTAGCCCTGCTGTCGGATTAACAGTGATATCCGTCTCTTGTGGTGTAATCTACGGAAATTTACATCAATTTATGCGATAGCGTTGATCGGGTTTGGGGGAGCCGTAATCGAGAGGCTGCCGGGGACTGAGGAGCTCTCACATAACCTGCGCTGGAGTTATCGTATGCACTTCCTCTCCCAAGTTTGAGAGTGCACCATCATTTAGGTGATCAACAGGGAAACTTGGACGAAGTTACTACCCAGTTCAACTCTTCCGCTGCCCCCATTGATAAATTTATAAAATTATTGATAAAAATATTTGGGTGTAGAAAATTATAGATGGTTCGAAATGTTCTGCCGATAAAGTCAGACTGGGTAGCTGTTGCTTGAGATCTTGTATAATTTTCCAGTTCTTGGGAATTATCAACTCGCAGCAGAAAAGTGACGCACTGCAGATGGAACGCAACAGGTAATGGTAACATTTCCTCAAGAACTCATCACCCATTTGGAATTTATTATAGTTGTGTACGTACGCTGCATATCATCGAAAGTATGCAGCTCCACCTCAAAAAATGTGTGTAAAAAATATTTTTTGTGTTACACGTATTTCTTCGTTACAGAGTACGAGTATGTTACATTTTTTTCAGCAAAGTGTATTCATTTGAATCAAGTAGCAATTTCAAAATTTTACGAAGTGTTCATAACAGAAGAAATCGTAAAATCGTACGATCATGTTCCATTGCTTGAAAAGTTAATTAACTCGCAATTGAGAACTCACTCGTTTGATGAAAATCAATTCGCAATTTAAAAACGATTAAATCGCAATTTAATAAATGATTAAATAGCTACTTGAGAAGATAATTTTTCTTGTCATGATATATTCAATTTTAAACTTTTCAAGTCCTGCTACCCCTAATGATATATTCGAAGTAAAAATTATTCTTTCTAAGTCAGCTTCCGTATGAGACTGAATCGTAGCGGCGTATATTTCACTTCAAGTTTAGTACCGCCATCCCAACCCCGAGTTCTCAACGCAGCCCTAGACTGAGCTATCAAGGAGTGGCTGACTGCTGTAACACCTTCACCGGCAGAGACGAGTTAACTCGTTTTGACCTAGTTAGCATTTTAAAACCTTGAGAGAGTAAAAAATTCTCAATTTTTAATTGCATGCAGAGCTTGAAATGAGTTTGTGCGTCCTTCCTTGCTTGACCTCTCCCGGTGTAAGCAAACGATTTCCAAGTGTACTCGTGCATCTATATAAAATTACAAAATTTCCTTGAATGTACCTCATTCAACGGATAGAAACATGCAGCCTGTAATTTGATGTCAGAGTTAGACTTGGCTCAAATTAGGACTTGCAGTGTGTTCCGTCCACGAAAAAAGGCGTCCACTCCCTCAAATGTGCATAACATTGTGATACCGGCTATGATCTGTGATACCGACTGTGATCTGTGATACCGGCTGTGATTTGTGATACCGACTTACCATAAAACAGCTTAGCTCCAATATACAGAATAGAGAGCGTAATGAGCGATAGTATAAAAACAGTATCATGGATACGTGAAATGACTATTGTAATGTTCGAAGTCGATATGCACATTTTTTTGTGTGGAAATCCTGCACTTATACCGATCGAACGTCTACATGCAGCGTCTGACAACCGCCGCGATAGAGCTTCCGCACGCTCAACCAAAATTTTTGACTTGTGTTTCTTTTCCCATTAGTCACGAACACGTGTATATTCCTGCGTGTCCCGGGATACGATGAATAACCAAAAATATCACTGATCTATTTTTGTGTGTTTCACTTCCCCCGCCAATTACGCTGCTTGTAAAAGTCCAGCGTGATGATATAGTGAGGGAAGCAAACACGGATGAAATTCACATAGCTGAGGAAGTGGGGGCTTTTTAAGACTCTATGAGGGAGTTCCCATGTATAATTATAGGAGCTGCTTACGCGAGAGTCCCTATGCAAACGCGCACTGCACCATTACTGCACGTGTAGGAGCGAGTACATATGGAGAAACTATGGTGTGCACAGTACACATAGGTTATCCAAAAAGCCGAGCGGCACGTTTATGTCCACCGATAATAGGTACGTGTCTCACCTGAGTCTAGTTCACTATCTGACATTTCTAACTTGATACGAGTTTGTGTGTAATGTAAGTTACTTGTGGTAAATGAATATCTCAAAATGTTTCAAACGTTTCAAGCGTAGCGACACACGCAAGTATGGCCACGACTTTTTATGCTGAGTTAAAGCTTGGGTATAACAAACGGGTTCCTCTACACGTACATGCGCGTCAAAAGCTGAACGTTTTAGCCCTCAAGTAAATCTTAACAAAAATGGGTCAGTACTTCAACCTCTAATCGTCAGCCCAGTGCTGCAGCAGTAGGTAGCGTAGTAGCGTACAAGGACCCGTGGCTCTGTTGTCTAGTGCAAGAAGGCACTTCGAGCGTACGCTTACGCTTCACGATAAAGTCATTTCAGCTATGTAGATTGACCAATTAGTTAAGTTACATTAATGTGTTTTTCACGAGTATAGTTAAAACACTGTTGAAATGTAGAACCTGCAACAATAAATTAGGTTTACTTAGGTAGCACTTCGAACCGAGAGTTTAAAATGTTAGTAGAGCTTCTTATCATTGTTATATTGTCAGCCTATTTAGAAAATTACTCGGTGGTCAGAGTAAGTTAAACTTTCGATTGAAATTTCGTAATCCTTCGTTACGAGTTTAAAAGTTCGCACACTTATAAATGCTTGCAATACTATTATATGACTCAGAAAAGTGTGTCACGATACAGGCATGACACAAGAGGCATTGTCGTGCCGGGTTGTTGACCAGCGCTTGGTATCAAAACCTCACATTTACTCTAGTGTTTACATCTGATGCTTGCACTCATACTGCATCGCATTGTCGATGCTACTACACATGAAACTTGCCATTTGTGAGGTGAGGGTCACGCAAAAGCCTAGCATGACCTGGACGCTTTTATTAAGCGTGCATGGACAGAACTGTTCCCTGTGTTCTGTAGCACAATTTAACATGGATTAGGACGAATGAGGGGTGATGAGGGGGTACGTTATGTGTGCTGTCGAATCGTACGACCCTTAAAAGAAATGCACCATATGCACACAGTTTACAGCTGACCCGTCAGCATTAGTGTGTATAAGTGGCTTAGATCGACAGGGAAAAGTAATGCATAATTCTTTAGCTCTACTGATAATGAAAAAAAAACAATATTTTCCTTTTTTATTGCTCAAAGAAGGTAGAATTATTTTTAAACGCTTTCAGAACTACACCTCCCGTTCCTCAATCATTACTGGTCTACAGTTTCGTTCAAGCACTGCCTGTTCTCAATTCTCTTATTTAATTAGGACAAGGAGAACAAGAGTTACGTGTTTTATCGCTTGAGGCTCTCGATTCTGGCCACCATCTTCCCCTCGATTTCCAGGCACCGCTGGTGGCGGTCCCTGAGTACTTGGCAGCTTTGAAGGGCTTCCTTCAGTTGGAGGGTGAGGACATTTTTCGTCGAGTGGTCTCGGGCGGTACTGAAACTGAGCTCATCTTTCTTGGCGAGCAGCTCGACATGTTTCTTCTCCTCACACTCGTGCAGATCTCTCTGCTGCACCAGCACTTGTTCGAGTTTGGAGATCTCCATGGCGGTTCCTGGGATGCACTGTTCTTCCAGCGCTTTGATCGCATCGTACGTGCTTTAGTTATGGTCGCCAACTTCATGAACTCGAGCCTCCATCTCTTTCAGATCCTTTTCAATTTCGATGGCTTCTTCTGTTATTTGCTTGGCCTCACTGCCAGCCTCAGCCATTGTTTCCATCTCCTAGCTCCGTCCGAGCTCTTGTGCCTTGTGACTGCTGCTCCTGGAGCGCTCTACCTTCTGCTGCAAGTTTCCGTACTCCTTCTGTAACTTTAACATTTTAGCTTGCTAGAGAATGGCAGCTTTTTCCTGTTCTAGATTGAACTCTGTCAGCTCGTTTTCCATCTCACATATGTTCTTATTTGTATCTTCGATTTTTGTTTCAAGCTGTTTGAGATTCATCTTCTCCTGGCTGATGCTAGTTTCGAACTCCTGCAAAGAAGTCTTTTCTTCCTTGTATCTCTTCAGAATTGGCACAGTTCGAGTGGCTAGCTGCCTGTTTTTCTTCTTCAGCCTTTTCAGTTCGCGAGATTCATTTCTGATCAGTTTTTTGAGGCAGTCTAACTCATCAATTTTTTCGGATATCTTTTGTAGCACCTCGTCGTTCTCACTTACGTCAACCGAAAACGTATTTATGTCGTAGCGAGGTGATCTTGAAGTCACCCAACGCATTTAAATACAGCAGCTCCACTCGCTTCTAAATTTCAACTATACTTGTGATCTATTACAATCACTTTCAAAATTAATTCTCGAATGGTCGGTGAGTTTTACTTCTTTGAAATAAGTTACTCCGTATCGATGATACCAAAACACCCAGGCTCAACACTAGCTACTCTCGCGGTGTAGCATTTAAATCTGCTACTTATTCACTGCTTTGAAGTAAGTTACTCTGTATCGGTGATACGGAAACACCTCGACTCAACACCACTTTTGTGGAATTGCATGTATACTGCTACAGATATATTTTTCACGCTTCCTAATAGTGATGATCAGACCAGTCTGGAACGAGTAAATCCCTCAACATTTGAAAGCACAGAATCTGGGTTTCTTCCCATAATGGTGACGTATTCTAAAATCGAACTTTTCAATAAAAAACTAAGATCTATATTAAACTTTTAGAACCGAATGATCCCTTGCAAAAGTGCAATCGAATAAACATTCGTAAAAAATTAATGCATTATTATTCAATGGAATACGAAAGTTATGTTGTTCTGCAGCGCACCTCGTACAGTAGGTGCAGCACGTATTCCAGAGAGGCACATCAGAGTTTGCATCAAGTCTTAAGTCAGAGTTCGTTTAAAGTCTGAAATCAGTGTTTGCCTGAAGTCTGAAATCAGAGTTTACCTGAAGTCTGAAGTCAGAATTGATCTGAAGTCCATGATAACACAACTATTTTCTTTAGATATGCACAATCAGAGTTTTTTATTTGAAATTTTTGTTGCATACATCCCAGATCGTTGCTATGGGCGTTTTACAAAAAATAAAATAATTCAGATATTTATTGTAGATTATAACTAATAGTAAATAGTTCGTAAGTTTAGCTACGGACGATCTGTACAAGTTCTAGAACATTCCTGGAGCAAGTTCGATTCTGGCATTCTTGGATTCTGCTTTTTATTTAGCAGGGATGTACACTTTTTGTTTAACTATGCACTTTTGGGATAACTATGCAATAATGCAGTTGAAAAATAAAAAGTAATTTTTTCAATAATATTTACACAGAAATAGTTTTTAAATACACGGTAGACAGAACGCCGTTCCCATTTTACTCTTAGCACACTGCCGAGCTCAAGCCTATTCTCAACGACAAGCATAGGGATGTGCATTTTCCTTTCCTGGATTATTGTTTGCTTAAATATCTCTTCAAAAATTTGACGTGGTAATAGAAGTTGCGTCATTCTTTCTGCCGTAAAGATTCCATTGTATTAAAATTACTATCTCTATGAAAATAAAAAACCTGGAAATTAACTCATGATACTCAAACAGTTATGCAAGAACCATACAAATTAGAACAGCGCAAGGCTTAACAAATGCATCGTGTAGCAGTAAAAGTAAAGGTGCAGATCGCAGCGCTTCAGTTACTCAGACTCTGTCACTCCGAAAAAGAAGAGATCATTAGGATTCTCTGCACATAGACACATCAAGTTCAGGATAAATAGGAAGAAAAGACAAAGAAGAGATAGTGAAAAAGGTTTGAGAACTGGAAGAAGCAAAGTGCGCGCGTACGAGCGATATAAGTCTGGAGGCCTTTTATGGTGTTGCTGAGATAACTTAGCAGTGCTCCTCTGGAGACGCGCCCCCATAGCTTACGATGGACGAAACTAACTAACCTAACCCTATTGCCTCTGGCCTATCCTATGCTCCCTGAGGGGAAATACAACACCTAGGTGGGCCAGCAATTAATCCTGCAAACTCAGTCCAGTAATTCCTCTAGATTATACAGGGTGGCCCAAAAGTAAGGTACCCTTTCATGAAATGGTGTCCTAAACATTTGTTAACGTATCAGTGCTACCGAGATCAGTGAGGGTACGTCGATTTTGGGCCACCTTGTATTTGTGGCTTATATATCATGAATTTGGTGCACCTTGAACTGGCTTTCGAGGCATAGATTTACGAGAAATGAGTTTACAGTAAACAAATTGATTGATGCAAAGATCGACAATTTAGATTAATTTATTTAATCGTGGAAAATTGATTACGGTAAATATTTGAAGGGGTGTCTTTTCATATCCCGAGCCTAATCACTAATTTGCTATTTAAATTCAAATTTTAAACGTACTGCAGTTTATCATGATGTGGGGAGGCTGAAATGACCAAAAGTTGCTAGGAGTCTTTCGTCTGGTCTCATCGAATACATGTGACACTTTAGGTGGGCTCAGTGTCTTCATATTCATTTTCTAGCAACTTTTTTGCACTCTCCTCCTGCCTGATAAAAGAGGATGCTAAATCTAAAGTAAAATTCCCTAAAATGGTCCTGAATAGTGACTCAGAATACTAAGTTACGGTGATCCAAATTTGTTCTGGTCTAATAGTTCCCCGTACAATCACTATGTTGAGCGAAAACATGTATATATCGAGTACGATATTTATCATATATCAAATATAATGTCTAGTGTCGTAAATGCTCGACTCACTACATCTTTGTCGCACGTACGTTCTTAATAAATTTATTTTGTAGTATGCTTAGCGGTAAATAATGTACCCTGATTAATTTTAAGCAGATATCTTCACGGCTACTTTATCATAAAAAAGAGGAAATTTAAAGAAACACTGTTGACTAGCCATAGTTTTAGTACTCATTCAAAATTTAACATCTTCACTAGTTTGTAACACTTCACTTTTTTGAGGAGAATAGCCTTCACACTTTTATTTTACACCATAAATCTCACAAAGCTTATTTCAATTTTGAACAGAGGCACCAAAATCCATTTCCGTAAACACATTTCTCGCACAAATTCAGAAATTCGTCAAGGGTTGACTCACAAGTTCAAGCATTCCCTGTTCTCAATAGACTTTTTCAAGGAGGATGCCTTTTGCAAGAGCTGCTTGTTCTGCTGCTTAAGACATTCAATCTTGCAGAGCAACTTCTCTTCCAGCTCCAAGCCCTTCTGGTGACGCTCCTTCAGCTTCTGGCAGTTGTGGAGTGCCTCCCTCAAGTCGCTCGTCAGCTTCGTCTTGGCCGTGCAGTCCCGAGATGCGCTCTGGCTCAGTTCTTCGTTCCTGGCGAGGTGTTCCTGTCTCTTCTCCTCCAAAAATTTGCGGTCCTCTCTTTGCTGGCTGATCACCTGCTGAAGCTTGGTGATCTCGATGATGGTGTTTGGAATGCAAATTTCCTCAAGTTGCTTGATCTCGTCGTACTTTTGCTGATTACAGTCAGCAATTTCGTGCACTTCAGCTTCCAATTTTTTGAGACAATCTTCAAGTTGTTCGGCTTGTTCCGTCATCTGGCAAGTTTCTTTCTCAGCCACAGCCAACTGTGTACCCTTGTCATCGCTGTTACCGCACATGGTAGTTTGGTTGCAGTAATCCCTCTTGAGGCTCTTGAGCTTCTCCTACAACTCATCATACTGTTACTCCAAAGCCTTAAGTTTCCCACTTCCCATTGTGACAATCCTGTCTTGTTCCAAATTGAATTCTGCTTGTTCATTTTCGGTGTTACAAATTTTCTTTTCGAGCTTACTGATTGTCGCCTCGAGTCCTTGGGCTTTCATTTTGCGTTAGTTGATGCACGCTTCGAACTGTTGCAAAGTACCCTTCCCTTCCTTGTATCGGTTCTGAATTGGCGCTATTTGGTTGGCCAGCTCTTAATTCTTGAGTCTCAAGCACTTGAGTTCCATGGCCTCTTCCTTAACCATTCGCTTGAGGTGGGCGACTTCGCTTGTTTTCTCAGTAATATCTTGCAGCGCTCGCTCATTGTGAATCTTGCTGAGCATCTTCTTCTCCTCACTGCCGCAAACTCGGCTGGTGGTTGTGCAATTCATTGTTTTAGCAGGTTTTTCTCAACTCGAAATTTCACTAAAGGAACAAACTATCTTTTCGAAAATTCGACGAGGTGTGCTTATAAGGTGGCTATCTGCGTATCTGTGATACACGCCGAATACATCACGCACCGGTTGGTAAGCGTGGCGGTGGGAAAAAATATTCATACGTGCGGTTTGAAAACTGCGAAAACTCAACGATAGTGGGAAGTGTATCGTAGAATGCCAGAAGTATGAGGAATCGAGTTCACAAACAGGAAGACACCCTTAAAACGGATTCTTAATAGTAAGTTACAATCCGAGCATCCCTGAACTAGAAACTTTGGGAGCCAAGCTTTAGTATTCTGAATTAAAATTCTGTGAGATTTAATGATTGTATTTATGCATTAATTCATATTAGGGGCTGTAATACAAACTATTCTTCATTCAAAATTGTTGAACATGTACCAAACAAAAATGTCGAGGTACAAGTAAATTAAAGGCGATGAAACAATAGCTTGAAACGTGCGTAAAATAAGTCTATTATTAGGTAACAAATGATTTCGAAAAGCTGCCAATTTTTTTGTCTGAATTATTTATGTAGATCGACAAATCAGTTTTCGAATTTTATGGAACCAATTGTACCTCCTTTTATTATTTGAAGGCACGATATTTTTTATTATTCCTGCACCGTCATTAATGAAATAACGATCTGAGACCATGATCATTTGGTTTTTGATGATTTAATTGACGTGCGTCACGAAAATTGTTCTTCAAGTATATTGAACTTGAATTTCATTGAATTATATTATTCAATTGTTCAATTACTGTATTCGTAACATGTTTTCCGAAGGATAAATTTCTCCTTTCTATACGATAGGTACGGTCAATTTTTCTGAACCATTTTAAAAAAGACTTCATTGGAAAATTTCCTGTGAATAAGACATACTTCGAGGTGGCCTCACTAATATCCTTAATCTCGCGGTCCGATCTAATCGCCGGGGCATCTCCCCAGTCGTAGATACCGACTGAAGTCAACTGCAGGACAGCTTCAATTAAGACTGAGTTTTGGTTAGAAAAGTGAGCGTGTCAAATGCTCCAATGGAAGGGGCTTTTCTCACTTTTTGTTGACATTGACGTTGTCGAATTTTATTACTGTAATTCTTGCAGGCGAACACGTGGCCTGATGGAGGCTCACTCAACAAATTACAGATACCCAAACAAAGACACTTCGTGATCTACACCCACATCTGTCCCTTGATAGTGATCTATCCCATGTTATCCAAGCATATCTAATCGTGAAGATCTCCCCTCATTGCAAGGTAGTCTTACCTTGATCTTGTTCATCTAATTCAAGATCTGTCGGGGACATGTTGGCTGTGTTCACCTGGAGTCCGCTCCCTCGTCTCTACTTTCACAAATTGCAAGATCTTTTGGCTGATCGTGAATCGCCGTGCGATAGATAAAATTCTTTAGCTTGACCATTCGACTTCCGTGAAGTAAAACTTGGCGAGTGTTTCTCGTATCCGCAGGAGTGATAAATGATACATACAGGAGTACGAACAATAACTTCAATCTTCTCATACGGGTTGATACTGCGTTACGAGGACGCCGTTACTCGCTCAGCGACGCAGAACTGGCCTCGGTCAGCCCATTGTTTAGATTCTGACATAAATAAGTCCGGAGCGTCGGCTCTCTTTCAAGTCGGCGGGTCTGTCTAGTAGGTGCTAATTCCGTGTGACCAGACCCCGCTGTGACAGTGACCCACCTGAGGGCTGGGTCCATGCATCACCTGGTCGTATCCCCCAGCGTTGAGGCCGTCCATTTGGGGGAAACTGGGCCCACGACTCATTGGTAAACGAGGGGATTTTGAAAAATGAGTCGAATATGATGCTACAGTTTTACAGCTTGGTAACGAGGGGATTTAGAAAAATGAATCGAATATGATGCTACAGTTTTACAGCTTGGTAACGAGGGGATTTAGAAAATAATTTTAATTTGAAATTGAAATTGAACGTTTAGGTAAAGAGGCGGATTCCAACTTATGGGTAGAATTTGAAGCTACAAATAGACAAGTTAAAAAAAGAGGTTTAAAAAATTCGTTGAATTTGAAGCTATCAATAAGCAAGTTGGTAATCAAGGAGATTTAAAAAATAATTTCAATGCGAAGTTGCAGTTGGACAGATCGGTTAAGCTAAGTGATTTTGAAAATTAAGCTTAATTTGAAACTACATTTAGATAAGTTTCAGTCTTACGTGTGAGCTAGTAACGGCTTCTAAGGTGCATTGATATCATGAACTTAGCCCAAGGCCTCAATAGGTGAATCCTTTCCGTTGCAATTTTACTAAAATTTTAATGTTGATCATGTTACAAAATTATTGTTTTCAAGGGTATAAGAACTAGTTTTCGATAAGGGGATATGTACTTTACAAAAAAGGGACTATGTAACGACAAAGTAAAGACTCGTATTAACGTTTCGACAAGTTTCACATTGTTTTCACTGGTAATTGCTTTCAAGAGACAAAAAAAGGGCACTTATTGGCTAACACCCGCAAAGGAATAGTACCAGCTCAAAATACTGCGAGCACAATACCATGGCATACTTACTGATAAAATTATACTGCAATGGTGTACTTTCTTAAATACCCTTAATATAAAGCATAGAAGCTATAGTATAAAATAGGGTAAATAGCATAGGATACCCTCAGGTGTCCAATACCTTGGCAGAAATTCTGGCTCAGGTTACACTGGTGTGCCGCCTTTTTAGGCACATCATGTTTCGAGGGAAGCATTCCATTCGGACAAAGTTACAATAAATGATTTTCATTGTGAATGAACTTCTCTTGCATTACTTTCTTGATGATAATAGTTCTCGCGTTCGTTCTTCTTGCAATAGACGTCAGGGGGAAAATTTTCATTCCATTCAATATGTATTCACGAATCGTTTGGGCCCGCTTGCATCTCTTACTCCTCGCACGCATTTACGTGCTGGATTGCATTGAATTTCCGGGAAATTTATTCTTCAAATTCTCGAAAGATGCTGGCCCTGATCAATCTAGCGTAAATAATTAATATAATCGGCCAAAGCCTCTAGAAACTTCAAAGTTCTCAAGAAACTTTTACTCATAAGCCATGAAAGGCTGAAGAAGCTGCATTTATTTTCAAAATTATGAGGCCAGGTAGAGGAAAATTTACGAATTTGACCGAAAGGGTTTTGCAGCATTGAATTTAGAAGCACATAAATGCAGAAGTTCGTGATCAGAAATAAGTCCTTTTCATTGAATCATTTATAAGAAATCATATGTAAGTATTTTTTAAACGATACACACTTGAAAGCCATATTGTTTCGGGGATATTTACAGAAGGCATCGCTTTTTGCGAGTCATCATCGGGTCATTTTAAGAAAAAGCTCAAATTTCCCTGTGTAAACTTTGCACAGAGCAGAGGAAGCATCGTCCAGCAGCGCGAAAAGAGCCGTAAAAATGTTAATTGGTTTACTCGCCACTTTTTCCATTAGCCAGGCACATAAAGCCTCATTAAGCTATTAACAAATCTTTCGCAAGCTTTTAACGCAAACGCAATTATTTTCAAGAGCCTTCAGCGAGACGCTTCGTCACCGGTTACCAACTGTGGCTTGCTGTAGTAAGAACGCTTTTAAAGGAACACATTTACATTTTATTGAGGTTGTTGAAAACTTCTGTACGGACCTTTTTAAACATTTTGATGTCCTGAGAGTATGATGCAATGAATCGAATCTCCCTTTCTAACGATGCTCTGCCATGAGAATATGCGTCCAATTCTTTGATGTAAGCACTATTTTGACAATTCCATTTCATATTACGATCAGAGGTAATTTATATATTGGCCAATACTCGAAACACGAGGGAGGAAGACGTGGCGAGGGTATGCCAAGCTACAAAGAACGCCGCAACCATCTTACGAAGAGCCAGAGTTGTAGGCAATATTGCAGAGCAATAAATGCCTGCCTACAAAGGGTGTAATTACGTGGCTTTCAGAAAATAGATAGTGAACAAACTGCGCCTGCAGAAGAGGGCCGTAAAATGATGAGCTGAGAAGATACTCAATTTCGGCCATCGAGAATAGGATCCAAAGCGTGCACGTATTCAAGAATTAGGCTCCCTTTGTGAAGGTTTTAATGAAAACACTGATGTATGAAGGCAGTGTGGTGTCATGCAGTTTTGAATTGAATGAAAAATGGTTAAAAATTATTAAATTACCCAAGGACGCGGTGAGAAATCATCGAAACAGAAGATATGCTTCTCGCAGCATCAGCGACATCTTAGCCTTTTTAAGCCCAGACCAGCTCATTAAAATTAAGCAAAGATTGGACCCCAAATTTGCCTCAGTGATAGCTGGCTAATTGCGGATAAGCTTGCGCATCTTTCTCCAGTGTCATCCACGAGCTCCGCGTTTTTTATGTCTCGATCTTTCCTTTTGAAGCGGCGGTGCTCGAAGCCACATCTTCTCGAGAGAAGGTCTGGTCGTCAGGGGCGAGTCCAAACTTGTCCATAACTACTGCAACTCTCATCCTATGAATATTAAGAGACGCAGCCGCCTTTGAGTTTCGCTCTCAAACAACACCCAAATGACAGTAATTTGTTAAAGAGACTGCGTTCTCTCCCTAATGGAAACACGAGCTCTAGCACTCCCAGCGAGGGCTTCATCTAGCGCTGCTGGGAGCGCGAGATCGAGGCATGGATGACGGACGTGGCTGGATGTGCCAGGGTCGAAGAGGCTGTGGTGGCGGGTTTACTTTACGCACTTCGAAAGTGACGTGCAAAGGGCAACATTCAATAATCGGAGAGTTTTCCTCTTTAAGCTTGAAGTCGTAATCGTGAGGTTCTGTCTTGCTGCTCTGAGTTGTTGCGAGTTATTCTTATTCTATCGAATTATGAAATAGTACAGTTGGATATATTGTAGAAGCTTGGGCACAGGGAAGCACTAAATCTCGGCTTATGGGATGAAGTCCTATTCAGTCTATAGATTGTAGAACTCCGTAAAGGTTGTTGGAGCAAGTGAAGATTGTTGGAGCTGGCGAAAATTGTTGGAGTCAGTGAAAACCGTAGGATTTCTTGAAGAATATAGAACCCAATGGAGACTGTTAGAGCCAGTGGAGATTGTTCGAGTTTCTGAAGATTTTTGAGAGTTACAATCAATGCCTCTGATATTGAACAGAAAGTTGGAATGGGATTTAATGAGATGAAAAAGTCAATTATAAAATAAGTATAAATAAATACTAATTTATGAACTCAAGAAGGATGTTCTTATCATTTGTATTTTTTTATATGTAGACTAATCATCACAACGTTCCGGCCATTTACATAAATAATTTATTCTTAATTTTAAAATCCGACGACTCCGCAAGTAATTCTCTGCAAGTTATTCTTTGAAATTCGTATCTCTTGGTCCGGTCTAAAAAATTATAAATGAAACCAACGGTAAAATCAAAAGGAACGTTCCAGGCATACCGTCTCTGCATCCTTAAAACTTTCCAGCGCTGGCACCATTGCACCGATTAAGGTTCATATTCCGGCAGTGGACAAGAGCTCGATGCACGCGGCCCTCCTAATTTCAAGACGACCGTCCAGGCTTGTGTCCGAAATTTCAGTCTTTAATTGGAACAAAGCCGAGCCTTGAAATGATGGTCCTCTTTATTGCGGGGAGTGGACAGTTTAGTGCAACAGCGGTGGCGGGACGGAACCTTCTTCTTTTACGAGGCTTTTGTTGGAGGTTGCCTCCAATTAGCTGCGAGTATTTCACTGAATTATGGCAGCACAACACTCCTCTTCATCCTGTCTCCTGCATGACTGCGCACCCTTCGTGCCTCCCTTCTTGCTGCTTTCCATGCTGCTATCGTGCTGTCCTTCATGCTGTTCTTCGTGCTGTCCGTCGTGCCGTCCTTCTTGCATCCCTTCATGCAGCCTACCGTGCAACCTTTCACACTGTCCTTCGTACCATTCTTTATGCTGCCCATCTTGCTGTCCTTCGTACCCTTCTTTATGCTGCCCATCTTGCCACCCTTCACGCCGTCTATCATGCCGCCCTTCGTGCAGCCCTTCTTGCCGCCCTTCCTCCAGCACTCTTATTATATCCCGATCACAGCGCTCTTTTGCCAAGGAACCGCTGCACGCACTACCACTGTGCACGTATGCGTCCCAGATGACTTCGCTCATACACGCTGTGTACTGTGTTCAGCCTTTTCTCGTGTACATTCACTGCGTTGTACAGGTATGTACATCTACAGAAAACTGAATTATTGAATTAAACTATATTTTACAAGTTTCTTCACGTTTACACTGAATTCACAATTTTCATGCTTGTATTGTGCATTGGTGTACAAATCTACACTGCACGCTCAGGGTCAAGGCAAAGAGCTACAACAAAACCTGCGTCAGAGGAATATCTGTTCGGATAACATCTTGAATAAAGAATTTTTAACAAAACATGTACAGTGACTCACTCCTATTTTGAGTGTAACATCTTGCGTCTGATGAGCCAAATGATGCTATCAAAATTAACGTGACTCCATCGAAAGTTAAAATAATCTGAGCATGATGAACGACACTTGTGTTTCAAAGCACCGAGGTAAAGTACCCGGGAGGGGGAGCCTAGCCCCTGGCGGGGGCCGATGGGCTTTGGATTGGATTGATTGGCACCGAGGCCAGTACGGGCTCGAGCAAACTGTGCCTCGCTCCTGGGTGAGAAGCTCACACGAGGACAACCGAGCTTCAGGTAAAGCAACATTGGGATCGGCCATGCAGGGTACGGCAAAAATGTTGCAGCACGTTTATTGGAATAGTGAAGGGGCGATAATAAGATGCATAGACAAGTGTAATTTTAGCCTGAAACCAAATGAAACAAAATTGCTTTGTACAAAAATAAAAATGTATTTTTGTTCTTTCTTTATCTTATTTTGGTTTAATTGAATCAACAAATTCGTCAGATCATTTTGACGCACACTCTACTGGAGGCCCCACAAAAACCTGAACCCTCTCTTTAAAATCACGTAATTCGTTAACTCATGCACAGATTTCAATTTTCTGTTTTCTTGACACATTTCCCTACATTTTGAATTACAGGAATCATACTTACAATCATTTTTACTGTCTCTTTCCGTGTGTTGCCGAGAACAAATATCCCCATCCAATTAAGAAGGGAAAATTAAAATCGGGTAATAAGTGCAGGTATAGCATACTTGTAGGCCTGGCGTTGTCATCTCGAGTTTCTCGCACACCGGGGCTGGCCTTCTAATTTTTCCTGTGCATTTAAGAGTGAGAGTCTCTCCTCCGTAGGCTGCCTCAGATATAGGGTAACCAGTCCAGCGTTGGAGACGGGGCTCGCAATATTGTGGGACACCTCTGTGTAGAGTTTAGCTGGCAATGTGAATGTGATAATAAATAGCTTTAAAAATATGTTTGTAAGTGTCTCAACTGACCAAACAATGGTGATGTGCAAATAAAACCCTTCTATAGCACTGCAGGCTCAGGTTTCTGAAAATAAGGAAATGATAAAAGTATTTATCACTGCACAACTGTACATATAAAAACCAAGATTATTATCAGCAATGTTTGACTCAGGGACAATTTTACAGATGAGATATACAGCTGGCATCAAAAATACCTCGGGCATCAATGAAACTTGTGTTCCTTAAATTCTAACGTCCTTATATGTACGTTAGTTCAAAACCGCTTTTATACAGAAGGGATGAGTCTTTTAATTTTCCACTCTCCGTTGCTTCTAACCTTAGTTCGGTGTAACTTATGCGATCCTGCAATAATGCTATGGGAACATCCAATGCGATCCTGCAATATTGCTCTGGGAACATCCAATGCGATCCTGCAATATTGCTCTATGAACATCCAATTTCTCGCCATGCAAACATCTCGCAAACACATTTCCACGGAGTATGAGAAGCAACTCACCTTAGGCGCCCGCTCCAGCGCTGAGTGGCGGCTTCCACCGCCAAAATCGACGAAGTATCGACACTTTGCTCTATCAGACATCTGACTTTCTCCAAGGCACTCTTCTCACCTTTGTTACACATCTGCAGTTTATTATGGCGGTCGTGACGATGGAACGCGATACGCCGGGAGATTTAACACTTTTGCGAGTCCCGGCGTGGATGCTCGTACTATCTATTACATCTTGATTTTAGTCGCAGTAAGCTATTACAGAGATTCCTGGGATGGACGAAGCTCTCCTTTATCATGTGACTCGATACTTAAGTCTTGTTAGATTGAGCTTCGATAGCATTCATGGGTGACATATGGGCCCCATACGCACGCTGCCTCTATGTGGTCGCGAACCATGAAGTCTCTAAACATGCACCTCAATGTATGCAGTCTCGAAGCATATACATAGTCTCGAGGCGAGGGGTGTCAAGCGATTTAGTCTCAAAACATTTTACTTCAGAGGGCTTGGTCTTGAAGCTTTTAATCTCAGAGGTTGTATATAGTGTTGAAGCAGAAGTGTAGTATCACAGAATTTAGTTGTCAAGCTTTTAGTCCCAGAGGTTTTGATTTTAGATCCTGTAGTCAGAAGGCAACTAGTCACCAGGGCTTACGCTAGTTAGCCTCGACATGCGTTTGCTCAGAGCACTTGGTGATCGACAACGTTGAGATGGCAATATTCAGGAAATAGTGTCTGGCTGCTGCAGTTCACCTAAGTTTAAGCCAAGGAACACTAAGCTTCCAGCACGGGAAAAATTGTGAAGAAATACGTGAGCACTTGATGACTGCGTGCTCGTAAAATGAGAGGATGAAGCAACGCAGATGTTTATCACAGCAGGCTTCTGAAGTTTGAGTTTTATCGAAATGATGTGTGGCAAAAAAGTATTTTAGAGAGTTTAGAATGCATGTAATTGTTTCCGTTCTTAGAGTGTTCGTAGCGATAGAATCTAGAGAATATTTTTGAGCTAATTAACACGGAGACTTGAACCAATATTTTAAATTGACGAAAACAATTAGTACTCATTCACTTGGTTTGATCGAAACTTTACTGTAAAACAACAATTGTATATTTTCGACGAGACGAACTCTCAATATTACAAATCAAAGGGAACACAATATTCAGCAAGTAAATCTTCAAACATTTAAAAACACTCGTAACTTCACGAGAGACGGAATTTCACTTTATTTTTCACGATACACCTGAAATAATTGAAGAAAAGCGTTCGTTTTGAAGAAGGAACGACCAAAAAAAATTGTAGTTGTAGAGCCCCTGCAGAGATCCTTTAACAGTGACTGCGGCTACCTCAGAGCAGCCTGCTTGTCTTCCTTCACCGTTGGTTTCTTTTTGATTCAATAATTCGAGGACATGAACAAAGTAGGCAATTACTCGCGGACGTCCATGGACCGAAGTCAACGAGGACTTCAGTGATATATGAGCTATAATTCAGGGCTGCTCCGGCCGCAGCAGACGTGTACGTATACCACGACGCAGGCGTCGCTGTTCCCCAGCCACGCAACCCCAGCGTCGGAGAGAGCGCGGCTTCGCGAATTCCGGCAGCGCGGAACGGTGAGCTCTTGGAACCTGGCTTTGTGAGATTTGAAAAAGGAATTTTCACGTTTCCCTTTACCACGTTTTACTGAGATTTGCCCACAGGAGTGTTATTGGGTAGTTTGTGACTAAGTACCTTGAAATTTTTGCTTGTCAATTAACAATTAGAAGCTCCAGGTTGTGCTGCCCAGGCTGGACCATCCCCTAAATCTGGACACTCATAGAATCTCCTGAGACAAACTTCATAACCTCCCTCTGGCGTGGGGCTACATGGACGAGCTTTCGAAGTCCCAAATAACAACTTGAAAAGAAGAAGAAGAAAAAGATTTGAAAAGAACTCAACTTGAGATCAAGAGGGAATGACCCATGCTACTCTGAACGCATACGTTAGGTCTCGTACTGAAGCTTGACTTGTGTCGTTTTGATCGGAGTAGAAAATGGCCGCATGAACGAGCCAAGTGGTCATTCTTGGGTTTTTACTCGAGTTCTATTTCGTCAAACACCAATCACGCACAGACACCAGGGCTACATGGACAAGCCATCGAAGCTCCAGTGCAGAAGAAAAGAGATTTTAGAGAAAATTTTCCTTGCGGACTAAAGAATCTAATAACTGCGATCATGGAAAGAAAAGAGAAGTGAACGTGTGACAGGTTCTCGAAGCTTCACAAGATTTTGAAATTAGTCGCTTCTGAAAAGTTTGGTAAGTTCTTCAAGAAGAGTTTTGTGAGTTCATGAAGTGTAGTTTGACTGGTTCTTTCAAGTTTCAAGAATTCTGGAAGAATATCCCAGGGTGAAATCTCAACATGATTCATCTCGACTCTAGGAAGTGTGTGGTGTCGAATTCGAAGATGGCTAAATGAGTTCCGAACTGGATCGCTGCTCTACAACTTTTTGCAATATAACTCATTATATTTATTAACGTTAGAGGGCGTTCTTTACGGCGTAATGGGATTAGCTCATGGGCTAAATTTGCTAAATTGCTTGTCAGGTGAGCTGAGGAGTTTTATGTTTTGGCAAAAATTTTCAGAGCACTCGAAAGGGGGAAAATTGATTTTGATTTCTCTTTTCGAGAAATGGCGTCTGCATTTTGAAATACCAGTTGACAGTTGATCACTATTGTAAGGCATGTATTTAGAAAAAGCTAATAAAGGGCTTGGTCATCCAAAAATTAGAAGCCAAATTTCTGAAAATGAGGTTTGTGTCATAGTTTTTAACTTACTCTACTCTAAATTGCTAAATGATATTTTTTTACGATTAATTTTTTTTCAAATAAACTTTTAATAGAAATTTTTTGAAGTAAGTAAACAGCGTCAAATGTTGATACGTCTTGCTTATTGAGATGAAATATTTTTTTGAATCTAATCAAAAAGTAATGAAGCTACAAAACCTAAATGGTTGCAAACATGAAACGAAAGCGGACGATGCATTTAAATATATTCTTTACTATTGGTTGCTAAAGTACATCGGTGAGATTATCAGCTAAACAGTACCGATTTACGTAATTGTACGTCATAGAGTGGTTACTACTTTCTATCTAAATTAATGACCATAAAACGATACTTCCTCGGTGAATCGTTCAGGCCTAACCTAAATGAATGAAGGAAGAAGCCCCACTTTGAAACCTCTTAAAAGTTGGCGATTTACCTATTCAACATAGTCATCAGTTAATGCACGTAAACTTATCAGAGTTCTCTACAAATTTTTCCTATGTCGCTACGTGGCCAAGGCTTTCACATCTGAGGGCGTTGCCTATGTTCTTTTCCGTAAAAAATACTGCGTGAGTATTTCGATTTCTGCAAATTCGTTCTCACATACGGGCGGTAGGGATACCTTGTCGCCGTCCCCTATTTCGGTAATTTTGGGTGCGGTGTTCGGGGGTGATGATGCAAAACATATGAAGTTGAGTACGTGTACATACAGCACTCATCACCGAAAAGTTCTTGCCCGCCCTTGAGTATACCTTGATTCCTTTGGGGTACGTATCAAACTAGTCGTATACTTCATATTCCGGAACCTTACATTAGCTTACCTGTGCAACGTCATCGCGATAATTGTTTTCCCCAACCTGTACTGTAGAAAGGGTAGTCGCTCACCGAAATCAGGTCCATTCGGAGCTGTGTCAAAAATTATAGCAAGTGGGAGACGAACGATGGTTGAACTCCTTTTGCTGAAAATGCTATTTGCCATTTTTGCGAGTTTCATACGAATGTCAATACATAATATGTATTTCTGTTTTAAAATTACATGGTAGAATATTCTCCTCTGTTGTCGTTAAAACCATATTGAAGAAATTTGTCTTTATTACGAAGATGTAATGAAAAAGAGACCCTGTATTACGTTACTTGACCATAAATAAGGCTTACGGAGCCGCAAATGTATAGGGTAGATAAAAGAAAATTACCTTACTTTACATATGTCTCGAATATACCAGAACAAATGTACAGGCTTAACTGTTGCTATTCTCGTTGTTTCCGTGCATTCCTTGGCTTGTTCAAAACTTACAGTTTCTTTTCTTTGTTCTGAAAAGGGCTTTGCATTTGCTTTTGTTGAATGTAATCCATTAGCAGATATGTCCTTACATGCATTCGAATGAAATGCCGGGCGATGTATATAGATTATCCACTTTTCTAATAGCTCATTACAAGCTCACGTAGCTTCGAAAACTGAAACGAAAGTATATCTTTGGATGTGGACCGCAGGCTTTTGGCTTTGTTACTTTAGTTTAATTCTACGTTGTATAGTACAAATAATATCTACATATGTGGGCACTCAAGAGAACATGTGCCGAAATGCATGTCCCGATTTTTAGATCTTGACATAGTCAGTTAGGTTTTCTAAATTTTTTACCATGGAACGTTTCTGAATCATATCCTTCAAACATTTATTGAGAAATTACGATAAGGATCGAATGGAACTTCCGACTTGATGTCCCACATATCTGTGGCCACAGAAATGTTCGAATTTTATGTCAACAGTTCGGGGATGATTGGTTGACGGTAATGTGTTAAGCAACAGTATCGCTTACTCCTTCCTAAAACGATCTTGCAAGAGGAAATATTATTCAAAATGTTATTTAAAGCGCATTTAATAAAACGTATAAAATACTACATTTAAAGCAAAAATATTATTCAAAACGCATTATCTTGCAAAGGAAAATCTTGCAGAAGGGAACGTATAAGGATGAGGACATTGCGTGGACCATATAACATGGACAATTGCCAGACGTCAAAGAAACTACTTCTTTCTGGACATTTGAAAAATATTTTAAGCGAACGTCAAATTCTTGCTTGAGCTTCACTTTTAGATTGTCTTTTAACCGAAGTTCATGGTTTCTATTAAGCTCTTTTATCGTAGCTAGATTAAGTTTTCGCTGAGTGCAGTGCGGCGGCGTATTCTTACATGGCCCACTCCCAATATTACCGTGGCATTAGAGCGCTCGCTACGGAGCTCATCTTTATTCGAGACCTGGCCTTAGTACTGCCATAGATTGCGAGGCTGATGGTATCAGATGGCGAGTGTCAGGTCGGGCGATACAAACAAGCAAGAGGTGTCATAATTACAGACACGGACCCAGCAAGCCGCCTTCAGGCACCACCAAAAAGCCGCCCGGCTTCTTCCCCCGTTGTGCTCTATGGCCGCACGAACGTCGCCCTCTACTCCAACCTAAATGGAAATTTGGTTGGCTTCTCCGGTGAAATATAGCTCCATCAGATTGACTAAATTAGCTGGTAAGTTGGGCGCGCAAACGACCGTACTTCGTATAAAACAAGCCGTAACGGGCTAGGAGAGGGCCCTTTGTAGGTCTTCTTGGCCAAAGTTCACCAGCAATAGAAGCGCCCGGCGTAGTTTGTCATTAATTTCAGGCTTACGTACACGGAGACTTACAGGCCAGTTGGAGTGGAGCTTATATTTTTCTTGTACCGATATCTCAGTACAAATCAAACAAAATTATTGAAAAATTTGTGTAGAAAATCATCCAGAATGCTCAATTTAGATGAAGTACCGCAACGACGCATTATTTAGCGCCTTACAAAAATGATTGAAAAATTTAAATTCTCTTCATCTATTTAAAATGAAGATATAATAAAGAGCTCCATCAAGATTGTATTTCCATGCAAACTCACAACGAAATTCTTTAAACATCGTCTCAGGTTTACCCAAAATTTATAGGCAAAAATGAACGGGTATACCTTTAAAACCCTCGGTGCACAGTGTTTGTGTGGTTGAGGGATGAGCTAGAATGCTTCGTCTTAAAAATACGAGTAATATTAATAAAAAACGCAAAAAATTTCTCACTACGTGGACCCATGTAAGACTGGCGGTGAATTCCGTAAGCTAAAGTGCTTTGTAGTTCTAGCATGAAGGCCCGAGATGAAAACCAAGCTCTGACATAAATTTGTGTCATGGCGACAATGAAATCGTTGTGGCCTGTCACATCAGAGTTTAATAACAGCATCGTTAATCATACATATTCCGGTATTCCGTGCCTGCCCTTCTATGTAGAGGCTTTATTGTAATTGACTAGAAGCGGGCACGGCACCAATTAATCTGAGATAATTACGCGAGGTGCGGTAATCGCTCTCCCAGCCTGCCTCTCGCGTCTAAAAACAGTAACGCACCAAACAAATCGCCGCAGGGTGGCCCGCGACTTCTTCTTTCTTACAAGACCAGCGAAAAAAAGCGGCTCCAAAATGATAACTTGCCCTGAACGATTGGATATGCCAGACGGGACTATAATTACAGCGAGTGCGCCGCTATGGACATTCAGATAGTGATCGCCTGAAATAAGTAATGAATGGTGCTAAGTTAAATCAAGTACAAGAACTGAAGGCGTATAGCAATGTTAGTATATTAGGAGCAAGATATGGCCGTGCATACAACCTGATGATATGATAATGACACTTGATGAATGAATCTCTTGCCCAACCCAGTAATATTCCGCTCTCATACCTGCATGGGCTTCAGAATATCACGAAATCGTCAAACGAAAAGAAGTGCGTCGCTACTAATAACTCACACTTCTGTATTTTTGCACTGAAGGAGAGCAAATAGCCGACTGTGAAAGGTGTGCAATTTACATTGCAATAGATGTCAGTTGGGAAAAAATATTAGCTTTTGCAATGAAATATTTCAGTCATTCGGGTTGGCGTTCAAACCGCGTTATCGGACTCGCTATCGATGCCTCCGAGCTAACAATTCTCGAAGAAATGAGACTGTGCTGGCTCATGACCAAGATTCTTATCACTCCCAATGAACATAAAATCAACAGAATTTGGCCAAGGTGCAAAGAAGGTGTTAGGAAATGAGTAGTGCGAGACAGATAGGCTTGAAAAAATGCCTCATCGTTCATTGAGATGAAGTTAGGGCACCACCCTGAGGAGCAGTCCTCCCACAGCACAGAGCAATAAGGGCTGATTTCATGGTCCTTAGGCCGCTGCCGACGCCTCAAGGAACGCGAGTCCAGACCGCTCTCTGGCGAGCGTACGAGATGCGCTCGGATTAGCTCCACCAAACACTGCCTATAACTAGAGGTGACGGCCGGAGTCCCAGGGCCTGTCATTAAGCTGGTGCCGACTAAACATTACGTACAGCCAATACTTTAGCTCACTAAAAAATGCCCAAGCTGGTCTTCGCTGAACAACGCCTAAGATATCCGTCCTCTCGATCGCACTCCATCAAACCGTCATGAATTTTCGGGCGCTCTCTATTGAAACATCTCAGAGCGCTTGAACTGCATACGCAAGTCAATCCTACGAAGATGGACAGCGCTCTAAAGCAGCGCTAAAATGCGGTGCAACTCGGAATGTCCATTTTCTGCCAAGAAATAAAGAGTCAGGTGTAATGGCTCGAGGCATCTCCCTCGGATAAATAAACTCAAGCCTTTCTTACTTGTACATTTTTTGAACTTATCGAGAGAATTTATCGACGCCCACAGGTTGGTCAGTTTTAGGCTCTAGCAATAGGCCTTTTTCTGAAAGTTGATACATCATAAGAACATTGATAATTCGTGCTGCTTCATTTCCAATGAATGATTTACCGTAGCAGGAACATGAGGGCTCATACCACAGAGCTGTGAGGCTGCAACCGCTGCTTGAGATGGACTCGCTGGGAGCGTCGATGTACCGTTCAGGAAAGACAAATGTTTACTCACGATGGGAGATGCTGAAGGAGCACTCGTAATGAAGCTGATGTTTGCGTCTGTTACAGCTTTTGTTAGAATTTACCCTCTTACTCTCGATGCGGCCTGTTACCGTCAATACGATCTTACCTGCACCATCACTACAGCCTGTCATCGTCAATACGATCTTACCTGCACCATCACTACAGCGTGTTATCGTCAATACGAAGTTACCTGCACCCTCACTACAGCGTGTTATCGTCAATACGAAGTTACCTGCACCATCACTACAGCGTGTTATCGTCAACACGATCTTACCTGCACCATCACTACAGCGTGTTATCGTCAACACGATCTGACCTGCACCATCATCACCAGCCTGTTACCGTCAATGCGATCTGACCTGCACCATCATCCAATATCCTAGAATATCCTATACTCTTTGCTGCATTATCTTGCACTGCCTTCTGAAGCCTTCACTGAAGCTTTGCTCCCCCAAGTACATACAGCAGTGTTTTCCAGTGTCTCGTACTGTTTAAATTTGTTTTCCAGTATTTTGCTGGTCACTACTGTCTTGCAGAGTCTGAGTTTAAGATTTATCGTGTTCTATGAAAGGCTATTGCTATCCTGCAGCACCTGGCATAGTCTTAAAATATGTTGTGCTGTTTCCAGTACTGCACTACAGTATCATCCAGTGCTTTGTACTATGCAATGTAATGTTCACTTGCAATATTTTGCACTTCGTAAATATCGTAGGGTGTCCCTATCATTTACGTGCTCCTAGAAGGTCGGAATGTTTGCTCGGTTATTCAACGTAAAATGTTCAGTAATAACATAGTAGCTCGTATCGTGGATACGAGCTGCTATGCAAGTCCGGTATTTCCTAAACCTGAATAAAAATAAGTATGTATGACCCACATTTATGATGTTCAGAGAATTTAACTTCCCGTTTATTTATACAGGCTGGCCCAACAGTACGGTACCCCTCACTGATATTGGTAGCACTGATATGTTATAAATGTTTAGGACACAATATCCCGAAAGGATACCTCACTTTTGGGCCACCCAGGATAACTTATCGACAGTGACCCAACGGGTCACGGGCGGTCTAGAATCATTTCACGAGTAGCGGCGGCACCCCAGTGTGGCCTCGTCGTGACGGTCGAAACTTCTCCAAGTACACCCAAGTGTAGCAGAGCTTCGCAGTGTCCCGCATGTGAATGCACCACTTGCTTCCCTTTTTCATCTGCAGGAGTTCTGAGTTCTATTGTGCCTCGTAACGTCTCAAGTTTCTTGACTCATAGTTCGTTTAGCGCTTCAGCGTCTAAAGCTGAAAATTTTATAAACATGACTGATGGATCCTGGGAAATCTTTATCCTAATAAACAAAAACGTTAGTGAATCACTTCCTTTGGGTTGACTTCCACCGGTGTCGATCTTTTTTGTACAATACTTTCATGGTCCAACTCCGTGCTCAGTGTACGACTGATAGGAGCTCCGGCTCGCAGCTCAGGAGAGCACTGCAGTGTACGTGAGCGGGGCTGCACTGCGGTGCACGTGAGCGTGGCTGCACTGCGATGCACGTGAGCGTGGCTGCACTGCGGTGCACGTGAGCGTGGCTGCACTGCGGTGCACGTGTGCATGGCTGCACTGCGGTGCCAAGGTCTCCCGTCGTGAGAGCACCTCTCCTTCCAGCCGCTGGACGGATCCGCACTGCGATCTTGCGGGCCCTGCGATCGTATCGCGCTATAATGACCGAGGGCTGGTGTAATCGCCGCGAATCTCATGACTGATCAACATCGCTTGTCGACTGATGCTATCGCCCGGCACCGAACAACCATAAGCACGAAAACATCGAAAACCATCATCATGAAACAACCAGCGAAATTGCTCCAGTCTGCGCTCCAAACTTCGGACGTTTTTAAATCACGCGGGTGTCGCGTCTGGGGACGATGGGTGCAAGATGGGGAGCACACGCTGAAATTGGGTGCGCTAAAATTGGTCGTCGTGGATGGTACGTCGTGAATGCTCAGGTGAATGAAAAAATGCCTTGAGCTTTTAAACATTCCAAGGTTAATTTCTTTCACAAGCTCACAACGCATCTCCAGCTCCTCTTACGATGTCCTGTACTATTTCACTATACAGCAAGGTCAACTGGTGCACATTCGATACATAAAAATAATTTGATGCTTGTGATAAAATTTTGGCTGGTGCTTGAAATTTTTTTCAGTAATGGAAAATTTACGTCCCTATGGCATAAATCCTGGCGTTACATGGTAACCCCAAGCGGTACATGGTAACTCCAAGCGTTACATAGTAACTCCTGGCGTTACATGGTAACTCTTAGCGCTACGTGGTAACTCCTGGCGTTACATGGTAACTCCAAGCGTTACATGGTAACTCATGGCGTTACATAGTAACTCCTAGCGCCACATGGTAACTCCTAGCACTACAGGGTAACTCCTAGCACTACATGGTACCTCCTAGCGCTACATGTGGGAACCACCTGGCAGCCACCCAGAAATCAGCGATCCAGCCGAAGCGGTTGGGCAAACCAGCAGATGTGGACCAAAAGACCACCTCAAAACCGGCTGTATTATGCATCTGCCTTGAACTCAAGAATTCAGCCGAAGCGAATCGAAAGACCAGCTGAAGATTCGTCTTAAGATCATAATTAATTCATTCAAAAAAAATTATGAGACGCACGCACATTCAGTTTGAAGGTGGAGGGCATTTTCAATTTATCATCTGCAATTTCTTGGGTATTATAGGTACATCTTAAGCGTCAGCCGGTGTATGTATACCGAGCCTCTGTCTTGTAACGACGGCTCTAAATTCTCCAGATCAAAGACCCGCTGATGAGGAGAACAATCGATCTCAGTTTACCTCCTTCGATGAAATGATCCTGGAGGATCGCATCGCAGAGCATGGAGCAAGCAATTCCCTTCTGCAATTGATACCCCAAGTGTTCTAAAGATACATTTGGCCATTGATTTAATTGAACGCTAGGTTGAGTTTCATCGGTCGAGATGGGATAGTGGCCCAAGGCTATAGAAGCATCAGATATCGGGGAGGCAACGAGACAAAAAAGTGATGAGAACTGCTCAGCTGAAGCGTAAGTTTTGTTGAAAAACTCGAGTCGGGTGGTCGGTCAGCCCGACTTATCAGACTTTTTCAGGGCCCCCAGGAATTTTGTCGCACCTCGGAACGTCCCTGCAATTTCTGGCGTTGGATAATACAGGTCTTGCATCTTCGAACCTCGAGACTCGCTCGTTTCAAGTGTCAAAATTGCATGGAACTCATCACTGAAATTGTAAGCAGGACGGAGACGGGATTATTTTGTGCGGTCACAGGCTTGGCCTCCGCATAACTCGGGTGCTTGGTCCCTTAAAATTGATGTGGATGTCGATGAAGTCCTCGCAGTGTCTTAGGTATTTTGGGGATTGGGAGAAGAAAATATTGGTTGGAAAACAATCGGAAAAAATTGGTCTGCAGCAAAAATCTTGAACGAGTTGTTGACGCCACCGTGAAACGAGGTGACCTCAACCCTCCAACGGTGGAATTATTTTCATGAGGCAATATTTAGTTTGTGCGACAAACTCGCTGCAGGCTTATGTACATATACAATAAGGTTATGTTTACCTTCAAACTAAAAAGTAGCCGTTACTTATGAAACCCGACCATAGGGTCCTCGTTTGGGTTAGAAGGTTAGCTTATTTCCATCAGGAAGGTTTGACCGAGTTGACTTCAGATTTCAGTGAACATGTTCCCCGTCATGTGGCCCACGGGTGAACCGACGCGAGAATTAATTCCACTTCTATGTAATAGTTTGCTTGTGTGTCGACAGTCGTACACTACCTGGGATTAAAGAGTTCCTTCATAATTGAGTATTAAATAAATGTAATCGTTAATCCGGGTAACAAGAAAGAGCAAGCATGAAAGAAGCGCGCTTTACTTCAAAAAGCGAATATGTCTCTGAATTCAAACCTAACCTCGGCATGGGACAACCTTACTGTGAAGCAGCCTAACGCAGGGAACGTGTACGCGTATGGCACATATCGTGTGACCAACGCGCTAAGGGATACGTTCCTTCTGAGTCGTGTCCAAGAGAACATGCAAAGTAAGGGCGATCTTTGACATACGACTTGCTTGTTCTCAGCACTATTTGATATGAGCTCGAACTTTTAGCTCCAAGTTTTCGAAATTTGAGCACAAATAAAGTGATGCTTAAAATAAGCAAGTCTTAAGTCGCTGACCGCCTGTATTCCATCTGCGTTGCGAAGCCAGGGTCTCTCTCTCTTGCTATATATATATATATAATTATATATAGCGTATAGATATATGTATATGAGCGTAAAATTGAAAAAGTTTCATTATCCAGAACTGCCATCAAAATGGAAACGATTATTACCCATTACTTGAGTTTTTTTGCATGCGAGGCCTAAGCAATAATTGAAAATGTAGAGCGGAAACATCTGCCTCCGAGCGGGCGCAGTTCTCCTCATTAAATGTAATGAGGATTAATTGAAATAGCTCTTGCAGGCCCGCATTAGGGTCCAGGCGCAGAGCGAGCGCTTACAACTCTCAAGTGGCAAAATGAATCGTACATTAGTGAAGGAGGTCGACCGCTAACGCTTATTACCTGGTTGCCTTGCTTACAAAAATTTTCGCACGAGCAAATTACCGTGTATCTGACTATAACATTTTAGAAATCATCAATCGGATTCTAGTCAACTCGCATGTTTTTCCCATAACTCATGCCACAACTGACAAAAATTGAATTTATCGACCTATAATGTTAACTAAGAATCCAACTAATTCAATTGAAAATATGTATATTGTCTGATACATTTCAGTGTAGATCACTTGTTTCCACTGCATGAAAAACATATCAGATTGTTAACGGGGTATTCATTCGTTTCAGATTTTACAGGGCATCACGCAAAAAAATGATCCAAAGTAGAAAGCTATTATACTGTGTAGGTGCATGTTACGTAATTGAAATTAACAACTTATGCTTTCTTGCTGTATTTTGCTTCATTTTTTGTCTCCGATCAGTTTTGAGTTAAAACTCGATGTTGAGGTCAGTTTTTGTGAGCAACCATGTCTAACTTTGCACGACGCGTCAGTGCGGTTCAAAGTTTAGCGACCCGGGGCTCAAGTTCGGCGAAGCTGTCAGAATAAAACTTGAATTCGAACTTAATTGAATAGTCGAAACAGTCAAACTCACATGCTTAGGAACAATTTTCTCGAGGTAAGTATACGGGGATGTAACGAGTGGCTGTCTATTGAAAAAGGGATAAATATTTCGATCTATTTGGTATGGTTTGCAGAAAAAAACATCATCTAATTTCCCTCGAAGCTCGGTAGCATTTTTAAAGCAGTAGCCTATTGAGTCAGACAAAATTTCGAGGCATGCAACGTAAATAATTTAAGTTATTTTTGTTCTGTTTTCCCAATCATTCGTGTCTTGTATTTCAACCGTTCCAGACCGGGACCGCGGACAATGGCCGCCTGACACTCCAGTCCTCAAAAACAAAGCCTTGTTTCCTCAACAAGCCATCCCGTGTGTTCTGGACACAATCCTGTCGCTGGCTACAGGCCTGGAAGCTGGACCCAACCACTGCGTGTGTCCTGGACACAATCCTGTTGCTGGCAACAGAAATGGAAGCTGGACCCAACCACTGCGAGTGTTCTGGACACAATCCTGTTGCTGGCAACAGAAATGGAAGCTGGACCCGACCACTGCGTGTGTTCTGGACACAATTCTGTCGCTGGCTGCAGGCCTGGAAGCTGGACGTCATACGACCACTGCGAGGGCCGTGCAGGCTGGAATTAAGGTGAGTCACATCCGAAGCTCGTCCTTTGAGTCACGTTTACCGAGAATAAAATGAGACGTTATAATCAATCAAACTCCCTAACGGAATAACTGAATGATAACAAGAAAGAAAGCCAGTTAGTAAAACTTTTTGAATCATTTTGAAGTGAAACCGGTTGTGGAAGTCACTGTTATTTCTACTTAGTATTTTACCTACTTCTACATTAACTTCCAATTCTTACTTTGCTTTATCTAAGTCAGTTATTAGAGCTTTGATGGACTTGGGAGGGCATCTTTTTTAGTAATATACAGAGTGTTAGGGAAAAAGAATACAAAATTTCACACCTGCCCGAAAGTGGTAAACTAAACACTTTTGCCTCTATGTATGAAGCCTTGCGAAAAAAGTTTGGTTGTTGAGATATTTGATCAAAACGTTTAGACCGGCAGTCTCTATAGAATATTCCAGATCCTGCAGCTAGGTAACTTTTTGCTTACTTATTTGTTACTACTCACACTCTATTGTGACATGGTGCTGACTTAGGAACAGCAGAAATGGCAGAGATGCACCTCCCTTACGGTGCTGCTAATGGTCACGCCAGACAGGCAGCCTGGCTGTAACAAGAGCGAAGTGCTAGGCCTTTTCTACAATATCCGGCAGTGCTGAAGTCGAAGATATCACGGGTGCATCAATGAAGGTGGTGGAAATTTTGAACAATTTGTGTAAAGTGCATAAAAAATTATGTGTGGGCAAACATATTTTCAAATTTCTTCTTTTCAATTATTAAACTGTTAATATCTCAAGAAACATTTTTTTCGTAAAGTTTCATAAGTACAAAAGTGTTTAGTTGGCCACTTTCTGGTAGGCATGAAACTTTGTACCTCTTTTTTCGTAAGAGAGTAAGAGAATTCTACAGGGTCTCACCATCACTCGATGGACAAACTGCAATAGACACGAGGGTGAGGTTCCGGTATGAGGTGTACAAATTGAGACACAACATACCTGGAGAAGGCACTCTAGAGCTGGTGGGAGCTACATGCGGTAAAAGAAAAACATGGTATAAGGTCCCTACCAAATACTGAATGCTGCTGCTGGTACTTCCTGAGCTGGTTATCACTCAGGCCTGGAAAAGCAGAATGTGAGTAAATTTGACCTTCCAAATTGTTTGAATGAGGAACAAGATGAACTACTGTTTCATAACGCGCTGTTTTGTCCGAGAATAATTTCAAGTTCAGCTGTAAAATGATACAAGAAACGCATAGGTCTCAATTGGCTGGTTCAGAAACGCGTCTGTTGGCAGCCCTCCATTTCGTGCGTGTCTCGTGCTACACCAGAAATTATCCCTCATTTTAGTAGATCTATTTCACACAGTTCAAATCAGAATCTGAAGAAAAAAATGAATTTTTATTTTCGGAAAAGTAAACTTCGTAAATACTTGTTCCTTAGAGACCACTGGTAAAAGTTTATGACTCGAAAACTTTGAGGTTCTTCAGCATTTATGCCCTGAATTTCTCGTACTTCAACTCGCATGCCTTCACAAAAGTCAAGATTAAACTCTCGCCGTGAACTGGTCGTTGATTCGTTGAGTGTTCGCTTGTCTGAATGAACATTTGAATGAGAACAGAAAAGCATAAATGGGTTCACTGTAACAGGTCTTTCACGGTATCACATTCGCTCCCAGATTTTGAAGTATGATTTTAAGCTCGTCGAAGCAATACGAAAATAAGATTTACGTGTAACTTAGGAGTCACACTAGGGCGAAGGGGTTAACATTGAGTGATTTTTCTATTTTCTGTATTCATTAGGCCCGCTGCTCTCACCGTCCCCGCCGTCGAGGTCACCGAGAAAACCTTCGTAAAAGAGACTGTCCTGCGAGCGGCCGTTCAGAGTAAGAAGGCTCATCAACTGAATTAATAGCGTGCCCTAGGCGTTAAAATTTGAATGTATACTTGTCTGCGACATGTAGACTAACATTTGGGAAGTGTTTTTTACGCGAGTTGATCAAGATTCACATGAAAGCTACGAGATAACGTGTCGCCAAGGCCAAACTTCAGGTGTGTTTGGCTGTTCTCAGCAGACCCAGTCTAACTTTGTCGCAGGACCGTCCGTAATTATCTAACGTCTTACCTCTCTTGTATTTTTATCAAATGATTATAAATTGGTAGATAGGTTGTCGGCAAAGCCAGCCTGCAGAGCGAGCGGTGCCGGCTGCTCGTGTGATTCCGTGCCAACCATTACCCACCTCTGCGGCCGATGTGTGGTAGCCTTGTAAAAGTCCTTGCGTTTTAGTCCTTCCAAATATTCATCTTTGCTTTACACTGCTGTAACGTTCCTAACCATTCAATATACATGATATGGAACCTAAAATGTGTTCATCGTAAGCGACGTTCTGCATTTTTATTTGATAGAATTCCGCGACCATATACAGGCTAACACTCAAGGCGTGGTTCTGGGAGCGCGTGTTGAAATGGTGCGTAGCGCGAGTGGTAGTGTGCTGGTCTCTTATAGTCTCGAGGTCCCGGATTCCATACTCTGGGCGGAGTGCTTCCTTCGAGAAAGGAAGATCCCAGGGCACTCGTTTGAGTAAAGTTGAAATTTTTCCAAATGCGATGAATGACCTTAGAAATAACTAGTTTAGGTAAGTTACATCATTTACAATCCAATTGTTAGTTATCATTTGAAACACATTTGTGAAAAATCCAACTTAAAACGTACGTGATCGTAAAAGTAACATAACCTAGAAAAGTCGTAAAATTAGCCTCGTAGGTTAAAATGGGTTAAAGACGACATTCTTGAAAGGGCGGCACACAAGTGTGGCCTGGGATAAGGTACCCGAACAACCGCCATGGCGTCCCATGCAATTGCAGGAGCCGTAGACAACTCGACCATGCAGGCGTGCGTCAAAAAATAATAACAGGCCTCGGAAGCAAGTGAACTGAAATGTTTCCCCACCTGAAGGTACAATACACTTCAATTATACTTCCCTCCAGTAAGGAAAAAATTGTCAGAGAAATATACTATTTTGTCAATTTGTTTATTTCTGTCACTTCAAATTGCTCAAGGTTGAGAACACCTCGTTTCACTCGAGGACTCTCTGCGATGCTCGTTTATTTCCTTGCCCGCTGAAGCAGAACGGTAAGTGGTGCGCGATGTCAGGAGCCTCATTGGCGCAGAACATCTTGAGTGCAAGTTTTCAAACTTGAAGAAATGCTTTCAAACATCAAAACCCTTAAAACGTTTCAAAAATAATCTTAATTTATCATTCGCCAAAGCTACTCGGGGGATAATTCCCATGTGATATTGTTTTGTCGTACATTTATGAGGTGCGCTCGTAAAATGTGGCGGCCGAATTTGTCCACGGCGTCCACGCAGCCATCAGGACTTTCCAAAGCAGGGCACGACTGAGGTCAATGAAGTGTGGACGATTTATTGACTATTAGAGTCATATCTGTTTCAATAAGACCCTTCAAAAACACTCACTTAAAATCCTGCGTGTCGACCGTTATTAAGTCATTTTACAATTGGTTTGTTTTTCTCCGCGCGTTTGCAGTTCTTACAAAAACTGAAGTTTAAAAAAGAGAAAAATGCTGTAGGGAAACATTTTTTGGTTAACTTTGTTTGGATGGGCAACGGACCTTTGATAGTGAGCCTAATCCTCATAGCTAGTTTGAGATATAAATTAATTAAGTTAATCAAGGCATTCAAGCAAAATTCTCATATCCACTTTAAATAATAATACATATATCATATAATAATACATGTGAAACAGGTCAGCTCTAATTGATAGAAAAAATTAATAGACGCGAGATGACTACGCAGTATAGTAGATATGTAATATTAATATTATTTAAAGTTTGTTCATACATTTATCGCTATCACCTCGCACATAAGACCCGTGATAAAGCTACTTTTCATGTTGCGGCCGAACGCATAAACTTCTGCAAGTTGTTTTACTTAACGCCGCCACCATTTCCACTAATTAGAAATTTCCAGCTCCCATTGGATACTTTCGTGTTCCATGAATACAATTGGGAGAAATTCTAGCTTTTTAAAAATAATGTTCAATGCAGAAAAGTCAAGGTTGTTGCTGTCACAGGGTCTTGCAATGCCTTGCAATGATTTTGCTTCCATGATTTCAAACTAACTCAAAGAAAGAGGATCAATTTTCGGTGACTTTTTGGTGCACGTTCTGAGGTAAAATGTTCCTTTTTCTTCAATCGGAACCCATAACCGAAATCTCACTTGAGTCTGCGGGACCGAACTGAGTCTATCCAATTAGTGAAATAGTGTTTACAAACCTACTGAAATTTCAAAGTTGATGGAACGCGTCTCCCAGGTAAAAATTGACAATTTACGCAGCTTTTCTCCTCTGAGGTTATAATTTTTTTACGAGATCAGGCTTGGCCATTCCTACGCTATGTTGTAGCAAGTCGAAAATATCGAAAGAAGACAGAAGAATAATGGGGAAACTTTGGTTACAAATAGCACAACTCTAAGACCGTGTCGAGGAACACAAAACTTATACTATCTGGACATCGATGATTTTAGTAGGGATGAGCTGGGACACGGGGTCTACATTCTTTAGTTCTGGAACCCTGCTAAACGGAGCTGCAAAATTAAACCCCGAAATGACGCGTTTCTCGACCCTCTGTACACAAAATGGAGGCCTCTCATTTTCAAGCAAAAAATTAGTGTGTATGTAGGTCAGTGTATACGTCTATATATGTGTCCGTATTTAGCGGGCGTGTTGATGCATGTTTGTGTATTTATTTATATACCTATATAGGTACGCGTACTGGGATAATTAACAAATGCCTCTCTACTTGCGACTCACCTAATTTAACCATCATTCAATTTAGTTCAAAGTGTTAAGTCTCACGCAGGTATTTTAGATACGTACCAGAGAGCACGTTGCTTCATGAGCACTCATTCCGAACACCTGGGCCTGCAAATCTATCTATCTATCTATCTATTTATCTATCTATCTATATAATACTAAAACTCTGATCGTCTTGCTTGTTTGCTTGAAACCGTGCACACGTTTGTCTGTCGGCTCCGAGATATTCAAAATTTGTACTCTCCGTTTAGTCCTGTGTTGTGGATACCGACTTAACTGCATAGGATATATTTCTGGAAACTGTTTGATTTTGATAAATTTTATTTGACACAACGGGTCACGTGTGGTATAGTATTCAATAAACACCGATCGAACGGTGCTTTAAATCCGTACGCCATCGAATGCCGTCTGCAGCTAGGAGCAGGAGCGGAGAACGGATCGTGGACACGTCCCTGGCAATGGTAGCATGACTTGTCCGCCGCGAAATTAGCGCTTGCCTTTAAAGTAGAGCCCAGTTGAGGGCTAGCAGAGCGCAGCCCGGTAGCTGGCGTTGGCTGCCAGGAGCGCTGTCGTGACGGTGGCTGACCCTCAATGCCAGGCTTGCTGACGGGACGGTCTGAGCGTCACATTGTCGCCTTGCTGG
>VOMN01015052.1:0-20020 GCA_014899125.1 Orchestia grillus | reverse complement strand
AGCAGCTCCAGTAACCCAAGCAGGCCCAGCAGCCCCAGCAACCCCAGCAGCCCCTGCAACCCCAGCAACCCTGTAGCCTCGACAGCCCCAATAGCACTTGCAGCCCCCACAGCCTCTGGAGTCCCAGCAGCAGGCAGCTAGGAACGCCGACTCGCCTGGTCCCAGCAGCCCCAGCAGCGGGCTGGGAGTCGCCGCTAGGGACACCAACTCGCCTGGCCCCAGCAGGTGAGGGCTCACACAGAGCACAGAGCTGCAAATTGGTCGAGTTGTAAGCGAAGCCTTGTCCACACACCAGAGTATTTCTTTTGCATACAGTCAATTAGGGGGAGTAAATGTACAATGTTCGGTGTTGATTAGCAGTCATCAGGCCGCGGCCATGCGGTGATAAACTCGGAGCTTTAGAGTGAACGCTTCATTGTTCGGCCCTGCAGTACTGAGCGGCCTTTGAAAGCCTTCGAGGCACTCACAGCCCCGCCACGAGAGCCCTCCATACCGCTCCGTCCTATAAACGTGCGGCAAATTACCATTTATGAATTTATCACCAACAGCCCTCAGAGATGAAAGCTCATTGAGCAAGCTTCAAAACAAGTCGAGGTTTTCAGAATAGTACTTACCGATGAAGAACAACTTCTTCGTTGCATTGAAATAGAATGTAATGGAGGGTGTTCGACTGCAGTTGGACAAAGCTGCAACCGAGGATCTGTTGTAGAATTTAAAAGAAAAGAAGAATGTTCTTGTCCGTTTAATTTACTCGTACTTGACTTCGAAGTTAACATGAAAATAATTGGTTAAAGTAAGGAGACAATTTCAGTCAACAAAGAACAAGCTCTGCGGGCAACACTTTTTATTGCACAAGCCGAATCGAGAGGCGGAAAACACTTTCTACGAAAATATTACTCGGTTTTCATCAGTCCACAAAAGCCGTAAATATTACATTTGCTTACCCTAAGCCTAGACTTGGTAAGTTAAGGAAGAGTTCAGCAAGTGTAGAAGAAAGAATAGTTTTATTTAAACAATTCGACAGTTACCGAAGCGGCTTAACATTCAGCGACAGCACTCATGTCACTCCATTACATACAGAGATGCATGCATGTTCACGAGATAAAAGCATGAAAAACTGCGTAATTAAACAAAGCTTCTGATAAAATCTGCTTACTATTTTGCATTTGAATCAACACGAGATTTTATGATTGATTAATTTAGTGTCGTTCGGGAGAATATATTTCTACTAGTCACTGAATGTTACTCAGAATCGGTAGTTGCAACACATCTAACTTGTTCATTCCCACAGTTTGGTATATCGTATAATACTACTTTTCTATAATACATCATGATGTTTTAAATTTCAAGTTTTTTGAGCTCAAGCACTATCAATGTTTAGTACATAGATCGAAAATTTTATGTGATCGTTATTAAGTTTACGTGACCGCCTCGTGACAAGACTTAACGGAGGAACGAGGCTTTCAACTCCTCACACTATCCGTGGACGCGGATTAAATGCAAATGAAAGTTCTAAAATATAAAAATTTTGAAAATTTGCTAAATACAATTCTAGTCAAATAATATTTATATATGTAGAACTCCCACTTCACGAATCACCAAATTCTTCTCCTGATCCAAACACGAGATTGTAGGCAAGTTTTGTGCATTACCTTCGGTTGTACTGAACTTGTGTGTCATTTTTATTTCTTAGAATATAGTTGCAGTCAAGTTTCTGTAGCGGTTAAATAGCGTAGTTAATACTTTTTAATAAATATCGACAGTTTATTATTCTTAATCATATCCGTAAGCGAATTTAACAATCTCAAAACATGTACGAAAATTTGTGAATGAATTATCAAACGTGTCAAAATTGATCTCTTAATGTCTTCCATGTTGATACTCTGAATATGCAGAATTCCGAGGAACTCTAATTTTCTTGACTCGATTTAAAACTTTACGTGGCCTAGAAGTTACTTATGCGAACTGAAATATAAGACACTTCACATGAATCCTCTCGTAAAGTCTTATTTCCCACGAATGAAAACCAAAGGGCTCAAAATTTTACCTCAAAAAATATAAGAAAAATCGAAACCATGTTTTACAAGATCGTAAATGAATAAATTTAGGAATATAAAATTAAAAAGAGCTGATTAGTTCTGCAACTCTGGCTTCTCCAACATGGGCTTTGCTAATATCTCATCAAAAAAAATCAACGACCGTTGAATGTTGTCCAAACTGAAAGTTTACCAATAATTTTTACTCCCAAACAGCAAAAAAGCCACGAAACCAGCCCCTCTACAAGCACAGCCACTCTTTAGGTGTTCAGATACAGTTTGTTCTTCAGAACCGTGGCAGGATAAACTTCTATTTTCAAAAACGACATTGAAAACATACTTTCTGACACTTCAGACTATGACACTTAAATTACATTAGGCTGAGCTTCAGGGATCATAGCGAAAATTTGTTGTTCTTTCTCACAAATTTCGCAGTAGTTATTCTAGTTTTTTGAGATCAAGTCTCATGCCTAACCTAGTTCAAGAAATTCTTCGGTCTGCGGTCCTATGTAAAATAAAACTTTAAAAATCTGTTACTTTCAGGAGCAATTTTCATTACGAATATCAAGATTTCTAGCTTTTAGACACCATGTTTAACACAATAATAAAAATTCTCTATCATCTAGCGCTGATGCAAGCATACTTAATTACGAAACTCTGTATTCTCAGGCACCATTGATCACAAAATTGAGGTTCTCTGCCCTCAGAGGCTGTACTTGGGCAGACTGTGACATGCTCTCACGCACAACAGATGATCAGGCCGGCAGTCTGCACAGTGTTCCCTTTGATGCGCGCCTTCATGAAGTGTCTTATCGGTCCTGCTTCTCTCAAGGGCTTCAAACTCAGCCCCTAAAGGTCTAGATGAACTTACTCTGCCGAGACATTATTAGTTCATTCGTCCAAACCAAGATTAAAAACCACTGCTAAAACACGGTTGCATGTGTTATTAGTTGGTTCGTCCAAACGTAGATCAAGTCGCATATTGAGTTCTTGGCTTTCTCAGTTGTTTTCTTGGGGTGACGCTTGAGGAAAAAGATCCTTAATAGAATCTTTAAGACTCAATTGGAAGTCTCAAATTCACTGAAGAACAAAGAATGAGTCAACAACAATGTTTGCTTCTGCACCCGTAGTGAATAACTGCCAATCTCGTATCTGAAATACAACAGATGAACGAGAAAAGAAAGTACTTAGTTAAGAATTTATTGTAATTTTTTATGAAACTTATCATCGTATTTTGTTCCTGAAATACGCTAAAATAATCTGTAAAACGAAATTTTTAAGGTATCTAGATAACGGATAGTAACTTTGGTTTGATGCACTGGTGCAAATTTGAAAAGTTTTCAAAAAATTAGACGTTCTCATAAAGCTATTTTCGTTCGTTGGGTAAAAGTTATGAGACAAATCGTCCTATCTTTTTGCTTCAAAATTAATTCCTTAATTTCGAGTTGGAAACAAAAACGCGCGAGCTGACATACGAGCCCCATTCAACAAAAATGAAATAGACAATTGATTTTCCATGCAATTTAAGATGTGAAGTCATAAAGAGTTAAGTAATTTTCTCTATATTCTAAAAAATTCATTGAAAATACTGGTAACTAAGCAAGCCATGATTTTGAAGTAGGCAGTTTTGCCGGACTATTGTCGGAAATTCCAAAGCTTTGGAGTAATCATATCTAAAACTTGAATTTGGTTGTGCCTCACCATTCACTAATGAGCTGCAGGCAGTTACGGCCTGGCCTAACAAAAGCAAGGCTTCAGTTTAGCAGCCTTTTTGTCTTCATTAAAACTTCCGTGGCACGAGCCCGTGTCTGTAAAGTTTTGATAGCGATTCACGCTGAAAATTTAGCGATGCTCAGTCTTCTAAATAAAGATTTCGTGAAGGACCCGAGCCGGCGGCTTGCGACGCTTCCAGGGAGTCTCTGGCTCAGACAAAAAGCAAAAATCAGTTGCAGATCAACTTGTTAATTAGGTCCTTCGGCGTCCAAATGAAGTGTTTTTAGAGGAAATACCGAGTTCTTATGATGGAGCTTGGCCCACCGAATTCATGTCTTATCTCCTCCACGTAAAGAATAAAAAGAGATCAGCGACCGCTCAGGAATGTCCACAAGAGTGGAAACGGATTGGGCTTGGTTTTGGACGTGCATGAGCAAGAGGAAATTACTTGCTTTCTCTCAAACAGAGGAAACCAAGGAAAATAAGTTTGGCTCAAAGAAGTTTGAGCGTCACTGGGCAAAAACTTGCTTCCCGACATCCACAAAAAAGCTATGATACAAGCAATTGAGAATTTCGGGTTATTGAAGATGAGAGGTATTTTGTAGACTACGTTGCGTCTAAAGTTTAGGAAGAATTTTAAGGGGATCTGCTGACTATCGGAAGATCACTGAATTTCAGCAGCCATTGAGCAGTTATAGAATTTTCAAAAAGTATATCAACCTACTATTTTTCTCATTATTTAGAGCGTTACTGTGAAAGAAAAATTAGTTTTATTTTATCATAAGCCCCATTTAAAAATTTAATACTTACGAAAGAGGAGTTTAACGTAAAAATTGTTCTTTTCATAGTTTTCTATCATTGAATTTTTACTTAATCCATAATATAAATTCGAAGAGAAGAATTAATTACACCTTTCGAAGGTAAAAACGTTTTACATGGTTTGGGGTGTCGAAACATGAACTTTCCAATACAGTATCAACTCGTTGAGCTTATCAAACACAGGAGTATCTTTGCCAGGCCCCGGTTGGGAATATCTTAACCCCATCAAACAGTGAACTGTATGTAGAGAGGCGTCTCGACTTCATGGCATCTTTTGATTGCCTCTAAATGCCGGAATCTCAGATGGGTACAAAGAGGATCGTGCACCTGGTGGTGAGTGGCTTTCGCACGGCCGCACGACCAGTCATGATATCACATTAACTTCGTAAGATATTAATGAGAAGACTCCTTCAAATGGACGTTAAACTGTCTCTGCTAGCTAGGCAGGCTCGTCGAAAAGCATGTTTGCTTCAGGCAGAGGCGCGAGTGTGCGTCTAAGAGAGCGATATACAAGAGTAAATTACAGGAGTGCCATCCACTAAAGCGTACTAATTCACCTTTAGTCTTGATAGAATTTCGTTAGCAATTCAGCGTGCCCGTATTCCCTTCCAATAGTGTTGGATAGTTATTATCAAGTACGAGAACCTATTTAAGTCTTCAATGTCTGTGCATATTTGTGCGCTCCTTACGATGATGGTCAGGTCTTCTTGTGGAAACATTTGTGAGCATCGTCGTGAAATTTAACACAGAATGTTATTATTTAGCGTAGCGAAACCGTTGAGTTTCCCCTCATTTGAACTCAGTTTGAATCTCGAGCTGTAATGCACAAGACAGTGAGTGACGTTACCGCTGGACGGCCGACCTGACGAGCAGGGCGACCTGACTGTAACACGAACGAATGCTATTGATAGCATACATACGGCCGTTTTTGGTAAGGCTTTTTAATGGTGTCGCTTTTATGGTGTCTCTACTTTATGGGACTTATATTTTATGCTGATTTTTTTTAATGTTGCTTACATGGCACTGCTCCCCATGGGTTCAGCTCCTGTGGGGCTACTTTGTGATTACTGTTATGTTTTTGTGACTACGTTTATAGTATTGTTTTTTTTTTGTGGATACTGCTTTATGGAACTGCGTTTGTAGGGACTGCCTTTTATGGTGCTGCTTTCATGATTTGTATAACCGGAATTCGAGTTAGTCATACGGGATATATTTAAAATCTAGTATTTGGTCCCGAAAGTTGTACTTGTAAATTTACTTTGTTTCGGTTGAATCCCTTACTTACCTGTATATCACTACTCCCAAAGTTAAAAAAATTTCATTGCGCGTTATTAATCGTTTATTCACGATAACATTTAGTCCTACCTGGTCTGCGTGGCACTTGACTTACGATGTACAGGTAGCTGACCGCCACTCATGCGGTGTCTGGAGCAGTTACTCAACGACGATGTGAGAAACACAATTTCCCTCTGGTTAGATCTTTTTCATCAAGTTAATTCAGAGGTAATTAAGATCAAGTTCTCAATATTGAGTACCCTCATCGAACATTTCACACAGCGATCTAATTGTTCACTCGCCGTTCTCCGACGGTCAACGTCAAAATTTGTTCAAAACGCCATATTTGAGGTCAAATAAATTACTTCTGTAAGATGTACTGATTGAAAGTCTTCAATGCAGATCGCAGTTCCATGTAAATTATGCGATCCGTGACCGCTTAAAATCAACATCATGTGGAACAAACATCACTCGATTTTATAGAACGAATTTCAAAGGATGCATTATTACTACACAACAACAGCTCTCATTTCAATATTTCAGCGACTGAAAATGAGACGGCGTGAATTCTTCCGGCCGATTCATTTTGGATGATGTACATTTCTCTTATGTAAGCAAGAGCCAAAAGGCTAAATCTTGTTTTTCTCTTATTTAAGCAAGAGCTAAAAGGCTGAATCTTGTTTTTGCAGTTTAACGACACAGGAGGAATATAAACTACTGTCAAACCAGGTAGGTTCCAGATTCATGCAGAAGTCATAAAAGCCTAAGAGATCCTTATCACCAATTTGTACCTTTGTGTCATTAGTTAAAAAACATAAAACTGCAGGATTCTAATTAGTTCTCACTAAAACTCATCCTTAGGGCTCGCAATTGGTTTACCCAGATCCATTAAAGCTGGCGTTTGGCATTTCTTCTCAGCATGGTCATCAGACAAAAGCGCTATTACTGTAACACTAAAATTAGTCATTCGAACCTTTTAGGGAAGTTTAATTTTTGTTGACCAATTCTGCAGCACAAGGTGTATTTTGAAAAGTGTTTAGCGGAACACACTGGGCCCGTGACTATTGTCGCCATAAATCTTTACGACAGCCTAATGGACGTTTGCCCAAGTTTGTTTCTGTTGCCCTAAAGAACAATGACAGCAAAGCTCTCTAAATTTTGTTAAGTCATCTTGGTCTTAGGAGCACAGGAAGATTTTTCTATCGAGTCCAGACAATTAGGCCATGTTGGGACGATATCTTTCTAATGAGATGAAAATTTTTGAACGTGTTTTTTTCCTCAGAGTACTTTTCGCTGTGTTACTTTAAAGCTTGACCATTATACTCTTTTTTAATGTCTATGAATTTGTGTGTTGATGATATAGAATATGCTCTTGAACAGCCATTAATGAAAAATATCACTTTATACACACTATGTGACTTTTAAATCCACCATGAAGTGACTACCACTTTTAAAACTGAAGATTAAAGAGTACTATCCCCTGATGCGACTGTTGCTTCTAGCGTACAATTACAAACAATATTAAGCTTAGGGTGTTGGAAGAAATTGATCCCTGAGGGCACCAAGGCAGAGACTAATATCAACTTGACATTAAAAATGAATTGTACTGCAAAGTGTTAGAAGTGCTGCAAATTACTTAGCGTAACAGAGTCAAAGCTTGCACCCTCGTAAGACAAGACCTATAAAAGACTACCAGCACGCAACATCGATTTTTCGGAGAAGGTACATCACGTGTCCCGGTGGTGGTAGTGCAGGAGTTGTACATACATTTCAGCCAAACCGTTCCTTGATTTGACCTAAAATGTGTTGAGTAAGGTTCATATATTTTAGTCGCGCTGCTGTGAGGCATAGGAATTTACTGAGTGTGGAATTAGATATGAAATAAAACTGCTACAATACGGAACCGAAACAGGAGAATGGAACTGTTTCTCTCTTCTTGCTACGGACTATGTATTCATTTGAGAACGAGTGAAAATACATTTGCCAGGAAAAATGTATTTCTCGAATGCGACCCAAAATTCGCGAAAGACGCCACGAAATTTGTTTGTATCATGAAGAATAATGCGCACCATTATTTGTCGATAAAATAAGCTGCAATTTACTTTCGATATTCTTCAATCCACCGTATATATTCGTATTCCCTATTATATTAAAATCAAAGAAGAATATCCAGGTGAGGCGACTTGTAAAGCGTCACGTGAGATCACCTAGTCCTGATGCACATCGCACCTCTCAATGAAGAAATTCTATCCCGGTATTAAAGGCAGGGAAGTCTTTAGATGCTCGTGACGCCCGTCTCATTGCCTCCTTGAAAATCAATCACGGCGTTCTCACGCGATGGGTTTTTGGCGCTCGCCCGCCGCGAGTAGCAGTCCCGTGATGCGCTGAGGTCGTGAGCTGCCTCGTAAGACTGAGTTTCCGCTAATAGCTGAGACTCAATTTCTTAAAGTTTTACGTTCAGCTCGTTGAAGGCGAGCGACCTTTGATAACATAATTGAGTCAATCAAACTCTTTAGAATTCACACAAAATGTTAGGCCATTGTGTATTGTTTACAAGGGATACAGTAATCGGCATTCTTTGGATCCCGTTAAACTTTTTTTTCAAATTTAAGTTTCATCTCAGTGTAATGATTCGTACTACGAGAATGGCATGTTTCTTCCAGAAATTTAAAACATCAAAGGTCCAACAAATTCTTTATTGAAATTACAGCTTTCTAAGTCATTAGAACATGATATTTTTCAAGCTAATTTATTGGCCACAGAATTTGTGGTTCTTTGAATACACTGGGGACCCTTGAAGTAGCTCGGGCACCTCATCCCTGGCCACACTGGTGTGGCGGGCTTTAGAAATATCATGTTTAATATTTCTTTCCTAGGGGATGCACTCCGCCCAAGGAATGGAACCCAAGGTATCATGACTTGGCGACAAGCAAGCAATAAGTCATTGCACAATGCCTCTTCTGACGCTGAAACTACTCCAGAAACGACACAGTGCAAGAGAAGCTGAAACCAACTTCACTTGCTGGAAGAAAGAGACACATTCGGGAATACCAACCGGGCCGACTGCTTCCCAGAAAAAAAGCCTTTCTCAAAGGAAGAAGAATTTTTCAGACCTTTGAGAAGAAAACTGTTGAATTTATTACAAACATATCACTCACACTTTAAACAAGCATGGGATGAGAAACATTCATACTACATTATTTGCACCCTCAACTGCAATTAATTGAATTTCCTTGCAAAATATATCCATGAGCACCATTTTCCAAACTTTTTTTAAAACATTTTGACCTCTTTTTTGTTTCGGCCGTGCTTTTTTCCATAACAATTATATTTTAATGACTTAAAACCATAAAGACTTTATTGCACCATGTACTGTGGACTTAGAACCTGTGAATTAGTGCACAATTCTGACCCATTTCAATGACACCCTGTAATTTAAATTGTGTACCTAATTTTATGATTCTGTTCAACAGGGGTTAACAAATTCACGAGAAGTGCGTCCTCTCACGGCGATACAGTTGCAAATTTGCGCTGCACGTGACCAGCTCTGGAGCAGACCACGCAAGAGTAAGTGATCGCTCATCACGCCACCCTATATGTTAATACCTCATGTCAAGGCCTTGGTGATAGTATTACTCGAGAAATATATGCAGTGCGTGTAGTAACCAAAGTGGGTATGAAATAAATCTAGTATTATTAAACTGTGAATAATTTCTTATTGTGTTTGAATGATAATACTGAGTTTTAAAAGCACAAAAATAGGTTTATTTTACCTTCAGCTTGTATCAAAATATTGTGACTTCCCTTCATAGTGTCTGGTATTGTCCATAACAAGAGCACAATTTAACTCAACAATCCATAACATTTCAACAGCAGTTATATATGTCATGGTGCTATCCGTCCATTACTCAGTTTATTTCACCAACGATGATAGGAGAAGTGCGCATCTCTTTGAAGCGCCGGAAATGGTCCTAATGCGAGGACGGTCGGTCGCCGCGGTGCCTTATAGAGGACGCGCGCTGCCAGCCGCTCCACAGAGCCTCCTTGTTCCCGCCACAGAGCCCAGCTGTTCTGGTGACCGCGTCGAGATGTTAATGCATTTCTTGGGTCCCATGAATGTTTATGTGCACGTTCTGTAGGGAACGCGTCCGTTCATAACGATGAGAGCCGGGCTCTGGTTGATCATGTCTCGTGAGTTTGACCGCCGCTTTAAAAATGAGTTGAGCGAGATTTTTAACGTCCTGAAAAATGACTGAAGATGTGCAGGGTGATTGAAATGGAGCGAGCTCCTATTGGGACATTGTGGGGCATATCGTCTTGTAAATGTCCTCTCTACACAAACATCAGTAGCCCATTAGGATCAGCTCACACCAATTTTTTCCTAATGGCTCTTTTCAATTCAAGAATGACAATCGGCAATTCTATGAAGGACAATACGTTAACTAGTCTTGAAAATTGAAACTACGGGCCTATGCTTTGTTCATGGATCTTCAAATGATAAGCTCATTTGTAGCCAGTGACTTTTAAAGTCAAGTCTGGTTTTGATAATTAACTTTAATTTGAAAATATTATAGGGTAAAATATACAATGTTATTATAATATTTTAGGTCTCATAATCGCTAAACTCAAACATATTCAGCAGCTTGAAAAAGCTCTTTGTAATTCATTCGGATGCTACGCACACACCATAGACTCGCCAATATTTAAGGGCTTGAAAATTTTGTTTTTGCGAAATTTATCGCGGTGTAAGGCAGAATGACACCACGTACGCTCGTATGCTTTTACGTATGACATGAATAACTGCTAACAGAATTCATTCGCCAGCTTTCTGAACGCAAGAAGATACTGCTTCAGAACGTTAAGAGGCAATTGCAATGTGTCAAATTTCCCACGTTTCTGCTAAAGTCAGTGCGACCGTTCCATTAAATCAGAGCGCGTAGTCATTCTTGACAGCCCCCATGCCGACCACGTGCTGCTCTGGCCGCCTCTCACCTCACCGAGGCGCGTCGGCAGCGTGCGGCGCTGCCTATGCAAGAATTGAGTCAAAATACTTGAATAGGATTAAATGTCAGAGATTTTCGTGCACCTAATTCATGAATGTTTTTTTCTAATAATCATTTCAGGAATATTCATCATTGTTACGATCAATGATTAATATTTTTTGGAGAGCACAAAATTAAAAAAAAAAATTCACTGAACAATAATTTTAAGAATATTCTTCTCGGACAATCAATTTAGGAATTATCTTCCCCGAAATTTTCGAAGGTTGACGTTTTTTCATTGTCATGTTGTGCTAGCGCTGAGCCACAGAAAATTTTAAAGCTTTCCAATTTATTAATTTCGGTTATATTGTCTGAACTTGGTGAAAATATGGTTATTCTCCTGGTATAGAATTGCGAAGAAATTTCTAGCATCTTGAGTACTTTTATTTCTAATATTATCATCTACAAACTTATCTGACGAACAAGTATCATACTGATGCGTAAACTGTTCCTCTTCTCTAATTTCCATAAAGTTTTAGCCCTAGAGGAAAACATACAACTAGCGGTTCACGCTGGAGGCTTTAATGAGATTTTCCCGAGGAGAATCAGCTGCAAAAGTTTTTAATAAAGTCCTTCTTTAATATGGCCCTAGTTCGTCGAGAATACAAGGGTTCAGCAAATGAACATGTCTGAGGCAATAGATACACTCTTTTAAATAGTTTCAGTGCTTCACACAACTTACTATTATTTGAGCGCGAAAACTAGAAAAGCAACAAAATGTCCATAAATACAAACAGTCACAAAAATACGCAAGCATTCTGTGGCTTAGCTCTTGAAATTAATATTTCAAGAGCTAAGCCACGTGCTATCCGAAGTAGCAAAAATAGGCGATTCGATCATTACATTCATGAGCTCTTCAAATATCAGTCAAGGCTTAAGTTTTGTTTGTCAGTCTCAGGCCGGCTGGGGATGTCCTGTCTCAGTCTCCCCCAAGCGCTGGAGATGCGTTAGAGCTCGTGATGAAGGACGTGAGGGGAACGCTGCCTTTTTTTACCGCGTCCCTTCCGTAGCAAAATGATAGTCGGCTCAGAAATTCCTGCTGGCAGACCAAACGTCACGCGGAATATTACTGAATGAAGTTCGTTGAAGTCTGAGATTTTACATAGCACATCTTCATTATTTCGCGACTTGAAGTATCATTTATTGATACAGTTATTCAGCTCAGTTCAGGAATTCGGTGACTAGAGCAGAAGTAAAGGTTGAACGTATAAAATGTAAATTTCTCTATGCGATGACACTGTCCGTGGGGGAGGAATATTATTATAGGCTATAGAATGAATTCCAAATTTATCACAAATGGAGGAAATTGAATCATCATTACAATTGAATACTAAAATATGTCGAAATGTTCTACTAATGCGTCTTGTGTAATTCTTAATTCTATCAGGTGTGCCTTACTCGTCTTACATCACTTCTTTGCGTACGCGAAAGTGAGCGTTCGGTAACTTGGATAGCGACAATAGAATAAAAGCAATATTCGTCTGTAAATCTATTCTTCTGAAGCTTGTTCTAGCGGGTATACTAAATTTTGTTTTATGTACGGATAGACCACTTGGCTCGTGGCAGTATTCATGTGAGAAGCCTCATTGATGAACAATTGTCCACTTGACTCGTTCCAATTATCATGTTCTACTTTGCTCAGTTGGATGATGATTATGAGATAATTAGTTTAAAACTTCCAAGCCACATCAGAGACAATCACAAGAGAACGAAATGAAGGGACCGCTCGGAATGAACGGTAGGGAACGTGGACTGGATGAACTGGTGTGTTCCCATACAGAATTCCCTGGCCATAGAAAAAGCCAGCTGGGAAGGAAAAGTAGAGAATATAAAGAATAATTAGCGAAGACGGCAGGAAACTGGGAATAAGCTATGTTGCCCGAGCAGAAAATTGTTTATTTGCTTGACAGTCCCCATACTTTTAACCAATACCGTGCAGACATACAAGTGTAAGTACTTGCATACGGATGTACTCATTCTAAATGCGTATAAGCGCTCGATTTCTGACCCGGGTTGGGTTGGCTCAGATCATCTTCTTTAGACTCATTTTCTAGCGTGTATTTACCCTAACCATTTAACTTCGGCTCTCAGATGTATAGAAATACTCATCGAACATCTGTGGGTTGACAAGGAGTTCACCTATGCACTGAAAACAGCTTCGTCAAAAGAATTCATCTACCGTCTCCCAGTGATCTCACAATCGTTTAATTCTCAACGATGCGACTAAGAGAGCTCGTTTCGGGTTGCCTCGAGAGCGTCCAATGCGAACCTTGGTCAATCGCCGTCCAGCCGAGAGCGGCTCGTTTCGAGTAGTGAGGGAGCATCCGCCTCCTCACAACTGTCGAGAGCGGCAGTTGTGAGGGGCCTCACGACACAACAGCAGCAGTAGTGAGGGGGCACCCAGCCTCACGACACGAGAGCGGCAGTTGTGAGGGGGCACCCAGCCCCACGACACAACAGCAGCAGTTGTGAGGGGGCACCCAGCCTCACGACACAACAGCAGCAGTTGTGAGGGGGCACCCAGCCTCACGACACAACAGCAGAAGTTATGAGGGAGTGTGCAGGGCGAGAAGCGATTCTGAGAGGCAGGCGCCGGAGACGGTTTTTTATCCTGTATCTGCACCGATTGTACAATATCTTGATTCATCGTCAAAAATCTTTGCGGCATATCATTTCTTGTTTCGAGACTTTTGCCTACAGTAAGAGTTAAGAAAGAAATTAATAAATAATTATTCATCCAGTTTTTAGTTCTCTACTGTAAATTCGTATGTTTCAGTCCGCCGTAGAGGACGACTCATGGGCAGCACCTCATGGAAAGCGGCTGCAAGGTTCACGGTGAAAGTATGCGCATGGCAGTATGAATACTACTTTTAATAAGTTTGTAAAATCTCATTGAATCTGTATAAGCTTTGTCGTACACAGTTTTGCCGGGAAACAAGTAATTTTGTAACGTTGATTAGTAAGAATTATTGTATCGCAGACGGTTAGAGCATTATCTAATTAGAACGGCTGCAGCGAGACCAGCTTGTTAAACGTCTAGTAAAACATATTAGCCCGGAGTACTCGTTTGAGGAAGGTTGGATTTTTTTTCATACATTGAATTGCCTTGGAAATACATTTACTATTTTAGAGAAATTATATCACTTATGATCATCTTGTCAGTCATTATTTGTAGTGCATTTGCACAAAAAATTAAAATTTGTATGGCCATATAAATTATTTTTGACAAAAATTACAAAATTAGTATTAGTTATAATGGTGTAAACGCAATCTTCTTGACTCCACACGACAAAGTCCACCAAATACTCATTTATGCATGAAATAATTAAGTTTTTTAGAATCTCACTCACAGAATATCTGTGATAACTTAACTAGTTAGAAACGCCACCCTCAGCAACAGTTCTCCAAGAATCGCCGCCCTTCACAACAACTACCCAAGAAACGCTTCCCTAAATTCACGACTTTCCAAAAATCGATGCCCTTCGCAATGACTCTACTAGAAACGCCGCTTTTAATTGACGAATGCATAATAATTGATTCCCTTCACAACGATTCCACTAGAGAAGCCGCTCTTAATTCACGACTTTCCAAAAATCACCGCCTTTCGCTATGACTTCAATAGGAACGCCACCCTTAATTCACTATTACACAAAATCGCCACCTTTCACAGCGATCACACAAGAAACACTACTTTTAATTCATGATTTTCCAAAAATTGCCGCCCTTCTCGACGACTACACAAGAAATTAACACAGTAGAAATGAGCAGCACACGGCCGCAACGAGGCTGCAGAGCCCCGCTTAGCGTCAGTAATGGGACGGGGCTAAACTTGACGGCGAGTTGAGGGGTCCCTTCACGGCTGCGACAGCTGCGTGTGTCGTAAAGCAGCTTCTCATGGACCTTTATGATGTGTACATGAAAATAATAAACAGGTTTAGTCGCACAGGCACTGCACATGCACCCTACTTTATTAAATTTAGAAACATGGAACGGATGCTATTACATGATTTTTTTTACATGATAATTCTTTAAAAATGTTTATTTTGATGGGGCTTAAGTTGATTTTGATATTCAGAGAACTCTCAGGAATGACTTGAAAAGACTATTTCATTCATATGACTGCTCGTTTTGGCAACTTTAACACTAAGTGAAAAGATCATGCACGCTTGATCGCAAGCTTGTTGTCCTCAATGAAAAATCCTCTTTCTATGCACCAGTCTCAGGCCTGAGGCTGTGGTGTCCACTCAATATATTAATCCACGAACTCCAAACATCAATCTCCAATTTCTTGGTCTTACCATTAAAATTTCTTTGCTGAGCGTGTATGAACTAGAGAAGCTATTACTACCTTGCATACCTCGGAAATGTACGCCGTACCTGGCCGATTTAAAGCTTCAATGCGGCATGGAGACAAATTTTAGTGCTTCAGTGGTCTAGCCCGTTTCAAATTCTTAAAAAATGCGTCTAAACATCTTCAGGACGAGAGAGCGTTGAGAGAAGAGAAATCCTAAACTGAACGCTTGTTTGGAAGTTGATGGGGCATCCGCTTCAAAAAAAAGACGTGATGCAGAAAAAGAACACTTTCGTTACTATAAAACTAAGCAGAATCGCCCGAACTTGCTGAGCTCCCACGGCCGTGCACTGGAGGTTGCTAAAGACTCCTTCAAGAAAACAATATTTCGTAAAACAACAATCATGTTTCTACGAAGAAATCATGAGAAATCGACTTACGTAGAAGGTAATTCAATAAATTACTGGTCTATTTCAACCTATATCTAGTCCAAATACTACAACTAAGAAGCAGCTAGGAAATATTGACCCACATATGATATTTTACTACATCTTTTTCGTCAAAATTATATTATTTTGGCATGGAATGGGCCTGAGAGGAAGAATTTCTGGAAGGTATGCAGGCTCCACGTAAGTAATCGACCTTAATGAACGAACATTACAGAACCCTGGTGCGACTCATAACCTGAAGAAGCTTTGAATTAAGGAAACAAAGGCTTCTGGCGTGAATTTTCTTTTTTTCATTCGCTAACACAAAGCATGAAGTCTACAGAGGTTCGAAATAAGCTTCTGAAAAAACAACTCCCTTGAAAAGGGTTATTGTTGCCCGAGACACAACAGGAGAATAGTCTTAATTGACAGCCGTCCTTTCTAAACGAGTCTGAACTTTCTTAGGTCTTCGATAAGACAAAAAACGGAAGGACGAGCGTCAAGTGGACATGATGGAAGGTCAGGGAAGATTGAAGGGCCGATAATCAATTCTGTGGAGGACTACCAGCACTGACCGCCGAAGCCCAAACAAAACCAAGTGCCAACCGAGTCAGAGTTTAGACAGCGGGGGGCTTACCTGGAAATCACACTTGGTAACAAGACAGGCGAAGCCCCTTGAAATAAGGTGAAGAGAATGCTGAAAAAATAACATATATTTTAACCGTTAAGTAATCACAGAAGTGCACAAATACTAGTCTTAAAAGCTGTGAACCGTCTCCTAAAATTAATTTTAACGCATATCGTTTTTCCATCAAGACCCGCCTAACTACAAGCATTATACTCTAAGTTCGTTCACATTTCATTAAGCGAAATTCTTGTGAAACTCGTGTGTACGTTGTTTACTGCTCGCACACTGTACTTCGTATATACTAATCTAATTCATTAAGCGCGTGCAGTTCGTAGCCATCTCATAGTTTAATGTCGGTGTGAAGTTATAAATAGTGTGCCCACTCCTCAGCATTCACGCTCAGAGTCTACAGGTTTAATACTCGTAAATGTAAACCTAAACGTAGAACATTTCATATCAAGTGATTCTATTCTCATTTGGAAGACTAAGCAAAAGTGTGACCTACAAAATTTTATGATTGGAAATGCATCGTGTACATCAAATTGATGAGGTATGCAAATATTGAATGAAAATAAAATATTTATCTCGACCCAGTATAATCTTTATACATACAGGGTTGTGTCACCTACAATTGAGGTTTAATTTGATCTAAATTGGTAACCCAATGAACTCAGATTTGCGGCGAAATGTTTCACCAAAAATATTTTGTAGCAACTTGTAACCGAAGTAGACTAGTTTTATGCTTAGTATGCTTCATCAAGTACGTGTACAATGTTGTAAGCTATAACTTAGAGTGTAAATGAGTGCTATCCTTCGTGTAGTGCCTGTCGTTGGAGTTCCAAAGTAGAATTTTTTTTCACTAACGTACGTACCAACCCATTGAAATAATCCCTTTCCTTTACAGCGAGATAGATACTGTAATCTGTACATACGTCAGCGTGGATGTTAATTTTTCTAGTCCTATTGAATTCATTTTGAGGCTTCTTTGCTGAGTTCCTTGTAATCTATTTCTAAAAAAGCTTGCGCACATCTCAGATCGGTGAAAGCGAAGTTTGCTATACGAAAGAAATGTACCACTCTAACTTAAAAAACTTAAATTATCACATGGCGAAAACGCTCATCATGAACACATTTCATACGTGGACGGTGTTAATATTCATACTTGACATGATGTAGAAAACGATTCTAAAACAGTAAAAACAATTCTCATAGTAATTAGCTTAACTTGCGCGTCGTTGTGAAAATTTGTTCACCAGAAGATGATGCTAAATGCTGTACGAAATATCACCATCGTGAGCCTCATTGGAGGTTTTTGCTCTCGCTCAGCAAAAAGGAATCTGCTATCACTCGTAGCTAATTCTCTAATTTCAAGATTCTTCTCCTGTATTTCTTTCTGAGAAAGACAGATATCAAGAGGGACGGAAGAATTCCCCAAGTGCCTCAACTTTGAAGACATATGAGCTCATTTTTTCTATGCAGAGCATCCATTTAGAACTTGGATTAAATCTTGTCTCAGATCAAATCACAGGTCCCTACTGGAGCTCCAATCTAGAAGGGAATGAAGTGCTGGCACTTTGCCGGGCTGTAATTCATTGGGAGTCTCCATACATCATATCTAGCCTTGGTAACATTCGAATCGCCATCGTTGACCTCTATACACGGTATGTTTTATGAACCCTATTTATGGAGCGGTTGCCTCAGCTACTAGCTGTTAGATTTGCAGGCTTCATAACCGCGGGCAAGGACCTAATAAATGCTGCAATTGGGCATCCAAGTGACCAATATAACCTTGACAATCTCAATTAGCGTTTGTGTTATTTAGGGTTTGTGTCCACTTACGAGTTCTTTGACTTTCGAGAAAATGATGTCAAATTCGTTCGACTTTAGCTACTGGTAACTTTCCCCGCAGCAACTGGATTTGCAGTTACTTCGGTTTGATTTGTCAACTTAATATTTCATTAAGAGATCTACTTAGTAGAACTCACTGTTTGTTCAATCGTTTGACTTGTCGAAAAAATATTTATGCACTATTAGAATGAAAGCGATGACATTTCTTTAAAAAGCATTTTTTTATTAAACGGTCACTTTATAAAACTGAACGTTTCGACCGTAACTGAAGCTATTATCAGCAGCTGGGAGAAAAACATAAAACAAAAACAAAACCAGCACAAATTGAAATAAAAGTTGATGAAATCGTTGTACATATATGCAATGCATGAATATAAAAAAATCTTCTGTTACAAGTTTTTGAGGATAGAACGATTGAATAGTGTTTGATTTTGTTTTAAGTTGTGAAATTATTCAAAGATTTTGCTAGATTCAGCCGAGTGGCATTGGAGTTGGAGGAAAAATTTAAATTAAAAGTTCTGAAATCGCTTCTTTTACATCACATTTGAAAGCATGTTCGCAGACTGATAAAAAATGAGGACTAGCTAAAATTGATCCTGTCCGGCCGGCTTGTAAGCTCACAGAATCGGGTTCTAAGATTACGCTGAGAATATCCAACGTAATCAAACAACATCTATTGATCAACAGTAGCTGTGAATGATTCAAGAGCTGAGTTTAGGCGGTAAACTGTCTTTAAACCTAAACGGAGAACCTGATGAAAGTTTATTTGTCAGAATTGGAACAAAATCTATACAGGGATAGAACTCGTCTACTAAACTAGAGAAATCACTCAAAAGTTGATCAGACTGCACTCCCTAGCCAGTTGAAATGAAATCATTCTTCCCCTTCTGCATGGTCGTTTGCAAAGCACATGGAACGTACTTTCCACCCAAAAATTTCCGGGCTATCTCACGGGGTGACACAAAAGTCCTGAACTGTCATTTTAAGTACGCTGAAAGTAAGTCAACTAACACTAGATTTGTTTGAACAGGGTCACAAGTAGTAAAAACATGCGCAAAGTTTCATTCAATGCATCCTTTTCTGTTCTTCACCACCTCCTTCAACCCTTCAACCTCTTCGGAGTTGCCCCCATTGCTGCTCGCAACACATCCGCGGTAATTTGACCCATTCTCGCTGCAGAGATCGTTCCAACGCTTCCACTGTTGGATGAGGTTTTCAGCACTCATTCTTTTCCAAAATAAGTGACACACAAAGTCCATTGGATTCAGATCAGGGCCCGAAGAAGTCCGTTCTTTCTCGGTTAAGAAGTTCGGAACATAGTTCCTGAGCCATTTTTGTGCTCGTTTGGAAGTGTGAGCGGGTACTCCATCTTGCTGGAAAAGAAATTGACCTCCTTGAAACATGGTTTCACCAAAGTTCTTCACCGCGGGCTCCAGAATAGGCTCTTCGTAAGTTACTAAAATTACTATATTAAGAGATATTATCACGCTCCACTTTTCGTGCTTAGGAGTGAATTTAGAATCACGATCCAANTTTAAGACTGTAATTTTACTAATTGAAAAACCGAAAGGTATATACTTTGCACGTGACCAAATTCGTAATAAACGATTTTTTTTCTTTTTTTTCCTTTCTTTCTTTCTTCTTTTTGCACGTACTTCTGTCCAGACTGTGACTAACCTAATTTTTGAGTTCGGTGGACGTTCCTGGTGTCATCAGGTATTGCTGAGACATTCCGAGTGTTCGAGTGAGGACTATCATTTCGACGATTAAAAGCTTGTTTAATTGGGAATACTTTCCCATCGGTGAACACAACAGAGTCAAGACCATAAGCTGCGAGCCGGGGCGTCAGAGACCTTTTTGGATCGTTTTTCCTTTCAGCCGTTGGGAAGGGAATAACACTGTTATACAGTGGGTCAAATAAGTATTCGTAACGTTCGAGA